>PVKH010043429.1:0-10717 GCA_004027955.1 Chaetophractus vellerosus | reverse complement strand
CCAGTTGTTTTTTTAAAGCTACAGAAATAATTATGCTCTCCCAAGCCGTTCTGAATCATCCCCCAGGGGAAAGGAAATCTTTATGGTTAAAGAACAAAATAGGGAATATGTCATCTTCCTCCCAGTGGAGAATTACTGGGCTAAGAAATTAAAGCTCTGCCTCTGGGCCAGTGAGGACAAGGTGTTGGGTTATAGGTTGGGGGAGCGGAGAGGGAATGGTAGAGTACTCTCCTGGAGAATTAGAAGCACAGAAAATTCAGCTCCAGTATGTGGTTACAAGAAAAATGGGAAACCCAGTTCTAGCTCTTTAGAAATTCTTAATTTAGTGGAGGAGCACAGAAAAAAATACACAGAAAATATACAGAAAAGGTCAGTAGAAAGAAACTGAAAATAAAATTTCCCAGAGGAGCCAATCTCTGAAGGGAATCTAGGTTCCTCACATGCTCATTGCACTAGACCCTTTTCCTCCTGTTTTTCACAGGAGATCAAAGAAGTCAACCTTCGGGACATTTAAGGAAGGAAGCAAGTACTAATCAGATATTTGTAATATATAGTCACCATTTCCCAACCAGGTTCCCAGAAAAATTCTAAGCCAACGGCCTTTCTCTGGTTATTGCATTTCAGATCGCTCTCCTGAAAATCCTTGTGTGACACTGGGATCATGGGTTCTGTAGTGCTGGAGGCAAGAGAAAAGAGGGATAAAAGTTGGAACTGGTCTGCTGAGCAAAGGCTCCTCTTTTTAATGCTGGAGGCTGAGATGTTGCAGGAGGAGGGAATTTGATTAAAGGAAGAAAACCTTCAGTGACCAAGGCAACCAAAAGGCTCCCCAAAGCCTGTGGGAACTTGGGTGGGGGAGGGATGAAGAAGTACTGTAGATTTGTTACATCAAGAGGTTAATGTTTTAAATCAAGATTTCTAGATGGTCCTTAGGCAATTAGCCCATGGTCCAGTTGTCCCATTATGTGTTTCTAAAACCGATTCTTCTCTGTGTGCATTCTCATCTCTTCTCCTATGACTAAGACTACTAAATTTGAGAAGTGGTTATGACCTGCTATGTTCAGCATTAATTTGATCCTAGTGCTTAATTCATCTATTTCCCTTTTGTAGCTGATTGTAAAAAGAAGGGAGTAATTTCAATCAAGATTTTATCCTCTTGAGAGAAAAGAGAATTATTTAAATACCCTGAGCATGGTATTTCTAAAACCAGGGCAAATAGACCAATGTAATAATTCTGACTCTACGAATAGAATCCACATTTTATTTTCATTGCCAGGTGCACCCTACTGGAACGGAAATAGTTTGTAGCACCATTTTTAGGATTGTATGAATTTAGGAACAAGACAAATTGGTAGCAGTTAGCCATGTTAGGTTGATTTCAAACAAACTTTGCACTGAAAATAAAAGTAGGCAAGCATTTAATAACATTTAAATAGAAGAACTATATTGTGTAACTCAACTTGATTTATAACATTACTCTTAAAGAATTTATATTGTATTCTCCCACTCTTACCTATTTAAATTTTTGCTCACCAATTGCTATGTAGGAAATTGGTTCATTAGAAGAACTATGGTTAATTGCACAGTATCTAGAATCATCAGGGTAAGCGTGGCCCATTAATGGAAGAGGTTAGTCTGGCTGATTGCCAGCACAAAAGAGACTCCATATTCACAGAAAATACTAAATATTTATTGGGTACGAATGTGAAGAGCACAGCCACACTTTACTTACTAGACTGGCTTTACAATGTCAGGAATTTTAGTTAAATTTCTAAGATAAGTTTTTCAGAGGAGATAATGCCCAGGCAAATTGGTAAAATGCTTAGAATCAGAAAGACAGAATCTGTGGCCAGCTCCTTCTCTCTTCAGCAATTCTAAGGAATATGATGACGATCTTACTGGTTTCCAGGTAAATTCCTGAAGAGGGTTCACTTTACAGCTTTTTGATTTTGTCTACTAGCAAAAATGGAAGGAGAGATGAAGAATGGCTCTTCTTGGAGAGTGTTCTGTTTTTCATAATATTGCTCAGTATGTTTTGAATTTTTCCAGGAGCAGTAATGGTTTTGCACATATTTGTCCATACTCCTTCAACTGTCTTCCCTACTGTTGATAGGGATTTATGAGTCAGCTCATCCAGGTTTGGGGAAGAAGTCTGTTGCCCATCTTAGAGTGAGACCGTAGAGCCATTTGGACATCTTTAGGGATCCTTACCTTCATTAGCATCTGAATGTAATCTATGCCTATGTATGCTCTCTTTCTTGCTGTGAAAATTTGTGGTAATTTCTCATTTTTAAATATATGTATCAGATTTAAAACACTTTCTCTAACAAAGACATTTATTTGGAATCCCAGAATTGGGTTTGAGTAGAAGCCAGGGGTCCACGTGAATAACCAGACTTAGGCTCTAACAGAAATAGTTTAACAAATTGTGCCCATCGAATAAATAATTCCAAATATATTAATGCTAGAGTGATCTTGGATTTTTAAAATCCTCATGCCGAAATCAAAAGACTAGGAATCCCAAGTGTTAGAAATATAGGTGTCTGAAATGTGGTTAATTTAAATACAAAAATAACAAAGTAATTGCTATTTAGTGAAAATATTATTGAACTTCAATAATAAAAATCATCTCTCTTCATACTGAGACAATTTACATTTTGGCCTGTAGCATGTGTGATGGTTAATTTCACGTGTCAGCTTGGCTAGGCTATGGTATCTGGTTTGATGGGTCAAGCAAACACTGGTCTGATTGTTACTATGAGGGTAGTTCGTGGATGTAAATCATATGTCAAATTCTGTAGGGTAAGCTACAAGTTGGGAACTCAGTAGTGACCTTGAACTCCCCAGAAGAAGCCAGAAGTTGGGAACTACGATGTAGGTGACAGTGAATTCCCCAGGAGAAGCAGGCTGGCTAAAATAGAAGTTTTTCTGACTGCTGAAATCCCCAGTTCTTCTCTTACTGTCTTCTACTGTTGAGGAGATTCCTCTCATGGCCGAAGGCAATCATCTCTGTTGATTTTAGATGTAATCAGCCATAGATACCATCAACTGCCTAATGATTTACATCCATGAAATACCCTCACAGTAACAATCATACCAGTGCTTGCTTGACCAAACAACCCGGCACCATAACCTAGCCAAAGGTGACACATGACATTAGCCATTACAGAAGGAGATCCAGAGGTCTCTCTAGGTTCCAGAGAGGTTCAGTTATTTTTAAGTCCACTTGCAGAGACATATGTTTTTGTTTTTGTTTTTTTTTTAACCAAATTGAACCTTTGGGTCTAATTCTAAGTACCTGGAAATATTTTTTCCCTCTGCCAACCCTCACCCCCTTCCAGCTACCAAGATTATAAATTTCATCAAAGTAAGGCATATACTTCATTAGCCTTGGTGTCTTCTGCAGAATCTTGAACAGTGCTTGAATCCAGGTTGTACCAGGCACATTTTAATGGAATTGATTTACCTTGAATGGACTTAGTCCTTTGAAGCTCATTTTCTTAGGCTTCTCTGTTTCCTGAGCTCCTCAGGTCTGTCCCTATTTTGAATAGTCTTAATAGTTGAAGAGTCTTAAATCTGCTTTTTAATCTGAAGCATTCCTAGTTAAAAAAATGCTATTCATTTGGGAGCCTGCACAGATGCTTTCACTGAGCAGTCATGTTATGCTAGTTATGTAACAGAGCATTATTAGGTATACCAGCCCTTGTTGAATGAGACCAGAGCCTAAGCCAAACTTGTTAGAAAAAGTAGAAAATTCTCAATGGATGTTATTTTTTTTTCCCCTAGAAGGAAGCATTCGAAATCAAAAGGCCCTATACAGAGTTCATAATTATTTTTCCTTCTCCCATTTAATACATTCTCATTTTTAACATTTTCTTCTCTCATTTCCTGTGGAAACAGTTTTAGGTTTCAAGTCTTGCTACTTCTCCTGTTGCATATGCACGTTGCACATTTCTGATCCAAGGGCTTCTCATTCTCCTGAAGGCAAAGCTAATGAAAACTCACATGTCATAACGGTTCATGGGCAGGTCTAGCCCACAGGAACTCCATTGGTTGGCCAAGGCCAGTCGAAGGCTCTTTTTGCCAAGATGCCACTGCTGCTACCAATCCCCTGCTGGCTCCTTGGAGTAAAGCCCAGAAAGGACAGGTTAGTTTGGGCCCTGACAGGGTTATCAGAAAAGCCCCAACACTTAAGGCTCGAAATATGACACTCACAATCCTCCCATGGAATCAAAACACAACAGAAAGTGATCCTGCTGTTGTAATCTTAGTTCTGCCCAGATCACCATCCTGCCTGGCTGCTTTTGTTGATGCCAATGTAACATGGCATAGATTCCAAAGGCGGAACCATCTCCAAGACCAGGGGGTGGTGGATTATATAACCACCCTGGAATAGTGTTAGGTTTGTCAGATGCCGATAACTGACAACTCGCAGCAACTTGTCTTTGCCAAAAACATTCAGAGAGACCTTGTTTTTCTTTACAAGCCAGAGTAAAACAGTTTGGAATTTTGCACAGTCAAATCAACACAGTTTATTAAGATTTATTGTCCATGTAAAATCTGTAGTTAATTAAAAAATCTATCTCTTAATAATCTCTTTTCCAGCTGGGCCTCTCCTCTTTGTCAAGGCTGGTGGATAGAGCAGAAAACAATATGTATAATAAGATTCCTAGAATGACAGGAATGGTTGGGTAAAGAAAAGACCCCAAAAATTGCTGAATTAGAATTCCAGTTCTAAGCTATGTAATCTCAGCACATCTAGGCAAGAGTATATAAAGGGGCAAATCCATAAACCCTCAAAAGTAAAAATTGCATTTCAAGAAGTAATAGAGTCATTGATTCGAGATACAGAGAGACCAACTCAGCAATCAAACTTAGTATTAATAGTGTATAGTTCTATGACTCCCTCTGGAAAGGATCTGGGTTTCAGGTTATATCTAAAAGGGAGCAGTTATTATAAACCTTTCCCATTCATTATCCCACATCAACTTACTTGTTTGTATTATGGCTTAAGATTGCTGTAGACAAAGTTGAGGAGGGACAGAAAGGAAAGAGTGGGTACAGATCTAGCTCTAAATGATCTGGAAGACCCTGCATCTTTACAGGTTTTTCACAGGTTCTATGGTCTCTTGGAGTCTAATCTAGATCCAGGCTCCAGTGAAAATATAGTGACTCAGGCGATCCAAGCCTGTGCATGTCCCTTCAGTCTTTGTTTCCACATATCCTCCTCCTAGCAATGGGCCAGAGCCAGCCCCACTTTTTGAGACCCTGCAGTTAGGGAATGATTGAGTTGTAAACTATGGGGGTTATTTTGAACTTAAACAAGACCTTGTATTGTTATATTAATTATTATTAATACTAATGATATATGTGTAGATAATCATTTTTTTTCAGGATATTGTCACTTCCTGTCATCTCAATTGTTTAAACCAAACAACTACTCAAAGTAAAAAAAAAAAAACATTATTATCCTCATTTCATAGAGGGATTCACTGGGGCTCTAAAAGGGTAAATAATTTACACCAGGTAAACTAGAAAGTGAGTAACCCAATGCACTTTCCATTAAAGGGCTTTTGCAACTCTCCCCAAATGTGTTCCTTGGAACACTAATTGTGCTAGGCAGAATGATGGCTCCCTTAAAGAAGTCCATGTCCTAATCCCTGAATTCTGTGACTATGTTAACTTATATGGCAAAAGGTAGTTACAGATGTGGGTGGGATTAAAGTTGCTAATCAGCTGACCTTAAAATAGGAAGATGATCCTGAATTTTCCAGGTGGGCTCAATGGACTCCTAAGGGTCCTTAAAAGTAGAAGAGGGGTTAAACCATGGACTATAGTTAATAGTACAATTATATACATGTTCTAGCAGCAATTGTGATGAATGTTTCACACCAATGCAAGATGTTAATGGAGTGGTATATGGGAATCCTGTGTTTTATGCATGATTGTTCTGTCAATGCACAACTTCTCTAATAAAGAAAAAGAATTAGAAAAGGGAGGCAGAAGAGAAGTTCAGAGTGATGCATTGTGGTAAGGACTCAACCTCTGTTGTTGGCTTTGAAGAAGGAAGAAGGGGGCCATAAGCCAAGCAATTTGGGTAGCTCTAGAAGCTGGAAAAGTCAAGGAAACAGATTCTCCTATAGGGCTTCCAGAAAGGAACAGTGACACTTTGATTTTAGCCCAATGAGACCTGTGATATACTTCTATCTTATAGAAGTGCAAGATAATATATCTTTGTTGTTTTAAGCCACCAGCCTTGTGGTAATTTGTTAGATCAGCAATAGAATACTAATACACTACTGCTGCTAAATTTTACCAACAAGGGGATTCTTAGACACTGGTAAGCTGGTAAATGTTTAAGTATTGACACTCCAGGAAAGATTAAAAGCAGCCCTGTTTTTGTTTTGTAGTGTTTGCCAATTTCCACGGTGTAAATATTCTCACATGGCCAATTTCCAACTACCATTATGATATCACTGAACTCAGAGTTGGAGAGAGATGTACACTATCTTCCATGAGCTGGTGCGAGCCTGCTCTAGAACACCACTGGAATATGTCTGGAAAACTGAATATTTAGTTCTTTTGGAATTTTATTAGGCACATTAATTGTATTGGAAATAGCTCTGCCATAAAAAGTCTGCATAACTTTATTAAGCCTAGTCTTTCTAAACTTATTTGACAACATTTTTTTTTCCCACTGAATAATACACATGGTGTGGAAAGTTGGAAAATCGGTAGACAAAATTGTATCAGCAGCTCAAGCCTACTATCTCCCTACTCAGGTTCTTTCCACTCTGCCAAAACAGCTTACCTAGTTTTTGATTGGATTTTACTTTTTTCTTATTATCCATCTTATAATAATTGGGGGAACATAAGTCTAGGAGATAACAAGGGAGAAACAGAGCTAGACAGAGGATTTATGTATAATGCTCACCACTGCTACCCATTTTGCAGGGAGAGGCATGCATAGCAGCAGCAGGTAGCTGATTAAAACAAGACCTATATTGATATCCACTGAGGAGCATCTGTATTATACCATGCTCTGTCCAAGTTGTCAAAGGAGTGAGGACCACTTTACTTCAAAACCAAAGGGACCAACATTTACCCTGTGAATACTCACTCCCTTTAATTCCCTGCCTAGGCTTTTCAGAAGCTTGGGAAACTCTTGGGATAATGATTTAATTTTTCTCCTGAACTTGTTAACTCTGTTCACTCTCTTTGTTAATGGCATAGTGCTGGGGAATGGGGTGCTTTAATCTTGCTAATTCACTACAATTCTGCCTCTTCTGGCTAAGAAACTTTTTTTTGGATGACTCAGTCTCTTTAGGGTAAATGTTCAGTGTTTCAGATCGCCTAATTCCCTTGCTGCTCTTCTCCAAGATGGTGTTTTATATCTCAGAGTCAGGGTTAGCAGAGGAGGGGCTCACATAATCTTGAGGCAGTGGGAAAGTGGGGCTCCTATGAACACAGATCTTTGTTCTGTGCACTGTTTTTGAGCTCTGTGATGAGTAGGTTGGTCTGTACTAGTCTGCTGGCATCTGCTGACATGTAACTAGCTCTGTGTGGCCTTTAAAGAGATCATGCTGATACTTACACCTGACATTTGTAGGCCCAACCATTTGCCTGCAGCCTTGAGTCTCCATGCTCTGCTGCTTTTGATTCCAAACCATACTCCTGCCAGCCCTACCCATACTTCTCTGTGCCCCCCTTGGAGTTCACAGGACCCAGGCATGCCCCACACAGATGGTAGAAAGCAGGAAGTGCTACTTCAGGCTATTTATCACCAGACACCTCACCTCTCCTGGGGCTGGTGGCACATTGTCTGTGATCAAGAGATAAATGTTGCACTTTTCCTACAGGCTTGTAGCCTCCCTCAAATTATGCAGAGAAAGAACGCCACTAGTGAAGCTGGGGAAGTGTTGGATTCCTCTAGGTTCTTGGCTATGCTGCATAAAAGAATTTAAGAACACGCCAGTTTAGTTAGGCCAGTAAAAAAAAAAAAAAACTTATTGGGAAATGGGGGAAAAGAACAGAGCTTGCTGAAAAATAGGAGAGAAGGATGGAAATACACACCAAGATTTGGTGTGGGCTCCTCTAGGCAGAGAGAGTGAACTCTGGCTTGTGTGGTTACCTTTTAAACTATTAATTATTCATCCTCTTGTTAATGTGAAGGGGAGGGGTCACAGCTGTTATTGGCTACCCCACCAATGGTGGGGCCAATGGTGAGGAATGTTTGGAATATCTGAGGCCAAAGGGAGTTCCTGGAAAGAGTTAACTGGGACCTCAAGGCCAGGGTCAAGGTCTCAGTGGGGTCTCATGGCAACGTTGTCTGTGAGTCATGTTGTCTGCCAGCCATGTTGTGGCACATCTTCTCACTTCCCTGTACTAACCTGCCTCAACTACCCTTTCAGAGAATTCACGCCTTATTCTTAAGGGGGTGCTGAGGGGTGGTTGTCATTCTTCTGTAGTTACTTCCTGCTGTTTAGTGGAGTAGTCCCTGCCTGACAGGGTGCAATCCTCTCTGGCTATTTTTTTGAGGCTGAGGAAAGACAGGTCCAACACTGTGGTAGGAACTGGATGAAATCCCCACATAATTAGTAAGGCATTGATTTTGTAAAAAATAAACTTAAGTAGAATTTTGAAGATACATGACCCCCACGAGAAGGAGAAATAAGATGAAGGTAAGTAGGCCCAAAAGGGGACCAGGTATAACATACTGGACCACAATAGTGAGAAAGGCCAAGTACCTTCAGAGGCTGCATCCTCCCAAAGTTGATGGGAAACAGCATTCTTCTTTGAGTTCTTTCATGCTGTTGGTTAATTCTAGGGAGAGATTGTGGTAGACCTACTGGGTTTGGGTATAAACTGCCAACCCCAGTTTCCATAGAAGTGGTTATGCTTAGGACATCTAGGAGAGGAATAGAGAGGCACTGCCCTAGACATAAACTCACAAAGACAAACATATGGCAAACAAAATAAAGGTAGTATTAAGAGAGCCATTCTTTTGTCCTGTAGGCTCATTCATTAACTACTTAGAAAATGAATTAAGTTTACCAGGACTTTGAACATGTTCAATATTCCTCTGCATATGATCTAGAATAGAAAAGATATCATCATAATCATCAGGCATATAGGTAAAGTACTTAATACTAATCAAATGCGTGTGTTCTTCTTTGAGCTGTAATTAATAGAGATAAGCTCCAGATTTACAATACCATACATGTTATCTCTCCATGGGAGCAGGCCATAATGCCAATTGTGTTTGTTTAAGTTCTACTCACAGTACTCTGGTAATTGCTGCTCCACTTGGTATTCCCTTCACACAGCCAGCATGATGCAGCACCATTGACCCTAGAGAGAAGCTAGGAAGGTAGGCTCCAGTATTTCACTGGCCTAGTGCATAGCACCCTTTGGCACTATGAAACAGAGACAGTCTGGAGGCAATATCCATTGTACATATGTCCATATCAAGCCATTGCCAGTTGCTGCAGGAGTCTGAAACTTCAATGTACTCTCCATCCACTTCAGGAGCATGTATAGAGATGTAGTAGATACTTTTATTGTTTTAAGGGTCCGTGACCCACCTAGCCAATAACTCAAATGGAGAGGCAACATGCAGTATACTGAAAGCCTGGTTTGGACATACAAGAGAGTTTGATAATACTAAAGTCTATCTTTTCTAATCTTTATACACTTTCCAAACACTTCCAAAGCAAACTATAATATATCAAATGGCTTAACTATTTTACACCTTTACCATGATTACGTTAATTAACAGGTATTTTATTTTTGCAGCACAAGATAAGCTACTTTCTCAATTATTTTATGGAAATCTAAGATTCCCAATGGAATCAAGATTATCTTTCCTTACCACCATTTTAATATGCAGGTTGAGGTGGCCTCTGACAGGTTTCCCTGTTATGAAGTTACTTTTTGCTATTAATATCAATTTAGGTTTCTAATAATTAATGGCTTCCTGGAATTAGTCATTTAAATGCTTCAGTTTAGAAGATGCTTTTACAAGCTTCTTATAATTAACCATAACCACATAGACTAGTTACCTTACATTTAAATAAGCTTATTAAATTACAATTACCAACCAATGAAGTTTACTTTACCCATTTAAGAGAGGGTAGATCTACATTTCCTTCTTTAACTTAATTTCATTAAACATGAACTTGTAACTTTCACCATATTAAAGATTTAATACACATAGCGTTCATTTATTTAATGTGTATTCTATAAACCTAGGGAGATTACACCCAAGCTAAATAAAATTGAAACCATTATCATTTATGCAAGGAATATTCTTTTTCATTCCTTTACAGGAGGCTAAAACCTCTTTTCTTTAATAAAATTCTAAAACTGTAAATAATCTTAAAAGCATACTGACTACTAGCTTCTGGAATATATTACAATTGTTTAATATGCTTTAATTATAATTTAGAAAAGATTTTCCATAGCTTTCAAGGACTTTTCCTTTACTTACTGAAATTTGGTAATAAGATAATTAACCACTCTTATTTTAAGGCTGTTAAAATGTTTAAATTGGGGAAATACAGGGCAAACTGATTCTTTTTTTTTTTTAATTTATTACATATCCCCCTCTTTCTGCTTGTTCTTGCTGTGTTCATTTTTGCATTTTTCTGTGTCTGCTTGTCTCCCCCCGCTGCGGTGACCTGCTGAGTCAGCTCACCGCGCAGCAACCTGCCTGCTCTCG
>PVKH010043428.1:0-10715 GCA_004027955.1 Chaetophractus vellerosus | reverse complement strand
AAAAGGAAGGGTTACTGCTTTAGGGTTTTGGATGGGGGCATTTGTGACAGGGCACAACTGGGGCAGTCTTCAAGAGAATGAGAAAGTGATCATTTTGTCATAGTGTGCTGTATCAGTGGGGGGAGACACACATAATGAATCAGAAGGAGTTGGACTCACATGTTTGGGAGGCCCAATATGTTCTCCAACAGAGGGGAGAGTGCCTATCAAGACCATGGGCAGTTCCTAATAGGTGAGGACAGACTAGTGTTTCAAGCCCTCGGCATTGTAGCAAATATCTTTGAACCTTGTCCTTCAAGGAGTGAAGCCCGGTGGTCACCTTGGTCCCTGAGGGGAGAGGGAAGGAGGAATATAATTGATGGAAGAAGAGGTATTTAGGGGACAGTGGAAGTGTTCTGCATGTTCTTGCAATGACAGGTCATGTTAAATTTCATTAAAAATTTATTAAAGTGTATGGTCTAAAATGTAAACCATAATGTAAACCATTGACCATGGTTAGCAGCTATGTTTCAATATTTGAACATCAGTTGTAACAAATGTACAATTCATACATAAAATGGTTATTAATAGTGAAGGGGGAAAGGGGGGAGGATGTTGGGTATATGGGAGTACCCCATATTCTGTGTATAACTTTACTGTGACCTAAAAACCCTTTGAAGGCAAAAAAAAAGTAAGACACTGGGGAAGAAATGGAAGAAAGTGCCACTGCACATACAGGACAAAAGATATTGCAGTGATGAAAGACAAAACATCAAAACAATTTTTAAAATATTTTGCATTTTCATTCCCCATTTTAAAATTATTTTACTTTTAGTTTTTCTAAATTATTATGTATTTATATTTAAACTTATCATTATTATTTCATTTTCCTATTAATTGAATTTGGTAACATTCTTGGCTTCATTTTTGAAGAAGTTTTGGATCACAGAAAGGTTATAACTGTGGCAGGGAAAGATTATTGGTGTGGGGTGTCAGTGATGGGGGTTACACATGGAGGAAGTTCACCTGGGCATATATACAAGGTATATAAATGTGTTCAAGTGTTCATGGGGCATTGCCACAGTGGGTAGAGATTCACACAGCAGCTGGAATATTGTTGAATCCCCATCTTGGGGAGCTCTGCCATGTTCTCTAATGGAAGAGCAACAATCCCCCAAGTACAGGGGCAATAACTAGTGAAGAAAGATGGTCCATTGATGGGCTCTTAATATTGACAACTATGCTTATAAGCCTTTTGTATTTGAATTTGCAACTTGGCCTAGTGTTGTAGGGTGCCTAAGAATTACCTCCTGAGAGCCTCTTTGTTGCTCAAATGTTGCCTCTCCCTAAACCAAACTAAGCAAATACATGCATTACCTTCCTCCCAGTGAGAGACATGACTCCTGGGGATAAGCTTCCCTGGCACTGAGGAGGGATTACTGCCAAGCACGAACTGGTGATACAACTGGGAAAAGAACTTGAATTAAAGGAGGGAGGGGGAATTAAAGACAAATGGGTTTATATGGTTAAGAGACTTCAAATTGAGTGGGGAGGTCATCAGAGAGGTAATGTTTATGCACATCTCAGCAGAATCTCATAGATGGTCAAAGTGGACACTACTCCAAACAGTGGGTTCCTAGAGACACCCAGGTCCTGTGGTCATGGCAGAAAGCTTTGGAATTTGGTGTCTTTCCAGTGGGCTCTACTTTGGAGCTTGTGCACCCAAGTGTGACAGAGTTGGACTCAGATGTGACTTCTCTACACATGCCACTTCTGTCCCTTTTGTTTGAACCTATAGTTGGTATTGGAGTTGGTAGGTGTACCAATAGACTTGAATCTCCTGGCTGTTCATGTGCTGGCTGGGCTCTAAGCCTCAACAGAGTTGCAGCACCTACTCTCCAGTTCATTGCACTTACCCAGGACAACTAACAAGGAGGTGAGGATGGACAACCATCACACCAAGGAACTGAGAGAGTCTACAAGTGAAAGCAAGAGAATCCCACCCATCAGCCATATGTGACCAAAGTCCCCTCTCAATTACAGGTTGAGTGTACATCACAATCCCAGAATCCTCAGGATTGGGGAATAAAATATGGACTTGAGTAGACTTACTGGTGTTCCACTATAGACTTATTGTGATTCTAGCAATGGAAGAAATTACAACATTGATGTGGAGGTAGTGTCCACTGGAGGCTGTGGTGTCAAGTAGGGGGAAAAACACGTGCAACATCGGGCCTTTTTCAGTAATTGGGTATCATTGTGAATGACATTGCAGTGACAGATATAGTCCATTTTATATCTTTGCAAAACCTGTAGAATTGGGTGGGAGACAATGTAAACTACAATGTAGTTCATGCTCAGTGGCAATGCTGTAAAATATGTTCATCAATTACAGTGAATGTAGCAGGCTAATGAAAGTTGTCAATGTGGGGAAAAGTGGGAGTGTGGGGAGTGGGGCATATAGGAATCCCTTCTTATGTAATGTAAGTATTTTTTAAAATAAATAAAATATATTTTAAAAGATTTATTACAAAATAGCAGGTACAACAGCATGGTACTGACAAAATGATAGCTATAGAGTTGTGGCCATTCATTTAAAATGAATTTTTTCCCCATCCATTTAGCTATTTGAATTTAGATATGGATTAGTTAGAGTTAAATATATTCAGGGTTTGGGTTTTGCCAGGCATGTACAATGGAGTGATAGAGATGCAAGGGTGTTGAGGGTATAGGCAAGGGTTTTATTGTAACAAAATGTAATCTAACATGGGTAAGGAAAAAAGTCAGGAAAAGAGGAGAAAATGGAGAGGGAAAATGTCATGTGTGGGTCCATGAATATTTGGAACAGTGGCATGCTTGGGTGAAGAAGCAGATAAGGATTTGGTGGATATAAGAAAGTGAGATTATGAAAGGCAAGAATTTGGAGTATACACAGTAAATAGTGCCTCAAGTAGGGGTCTCCTGAGGGCTCCAGAGATATCCCAACACTAAAGTCAGAGCAGACAGCTCAGGGGTTTTGTGCTCTGCCAGTGGGCCTTACTTTGGAATTTATGCTCCCCAGTGTGATAGAGTTGGACTCATCTGTGGTTTCCCTAAACATGGCTTTTCTGTCCCTTCTATTTGGACCTATAATGGGTTTTATACTTGATAGGTGTATGTCCAAGAGACTTAAATCTTTGGTCCATCTATGTGACAGTTGAGCCCTGAATCTCAGCAGAGTTGTAACCCTTATTCTCCAGCTCATTAGATTCACCCAGGAAAAATAACAAGGAGATAATGATGGGCAATGACCATCCCAAGGAACAGACTGCAGCTGCAAGAAAGACAGTTCCATCCATCTGCCCTATGGGATCCAAGCCTGCTCTCAATTAGAAGCAGAGTGGGCATCTCCAACCCAAAATCCTCAAGATTGGGTAATGAACAATGGACTAAAGTAGATTTATTATTATTATAGCAATGGAAGAACTTTTATCATTGATATAAAGTCATGGCCACCACAGGTTCTGAGGGGTGGGAGAGAGAAGAATAGGTGTAATATGGGGGTATTTTTGGACATTGCAATTGTCCTGCATGATGTTGCAGTTATGGATACAGGCCATTATATATTTTGTCATAACTTACAAAATTGTGTAGAATAGAGTGTAAACTATAATGTAAACTGCAAACCATGGTTAGTGCCGATGTTTCAATATGTGTTCATCAATTTTAAAAAAATGTACCACACTAATGAAGGATGTTTTTAATGTGGGAAAGTGTGGGAGGGGTCAGGAGTGGAGCATTTGGGAATATCCTATATTTTTATGTAACTTTTATGTAATTTAAGGCATCTTTACATTTTTAAAAATGTATTAAGAAAATAATTTTGAGGTTACTTGTGACAATAAGATCTAGGGTATGACTGCAGGGAAATGTGGGAAAAGATGTTGAAGTGAGGAAGTCATGGAACTGAGAAGCCTTTCTGTTTAGTGGATATTCCAAATCCCTAATTCTGAAAATGTCCTGCACATTCAGATGAACTGTATAGTTTTGTGTGTGTCTGTTTTTAATACTGAATACCTGAACCCAAGCTTGATTAATTAAATTTGTGGAGTTAAAGGAGGGGCTGAGTGCAGGTAGTTAAAAAAAATTCCCTGGTAATTCAACTCTATAGCTAAATTTGAGAAACTGTCATCTACATAGATGTTGAACTCATCAAAAACGATGACAGAAAATGCAGTTACTCCGTTACTAAAATATTCCATCCATGAAGGTAAATGGGAAGATGGGAGATGAGAATCATCTTCTGTAACCACCAAGGCACTGGAGGTTCTGAAAGAGAAGCAACAATTATAAACAAGAAGGATACCTATTCCCACCTCTAGGGCCTGAGAATGTGCATTGTAGGAACAAAAACAGCCCTCACTTGAAACAGCTGCAGTTGTTCAGGATGTAGGGGGTAGCTCCAGGTCTTAGAGCTAGAATGTTGTTCAGAGAAGAGCTCAAAGGTAAAAGAGATTGTGCTAACTCCTACATTCCTTCCTTCCTTTGGAACAAATTGCAGTTTTGGAAGGAATGGGAGATTGAATCAGTCAAATTAATCAACAGAAATATATGGGTAAAGAGTCCCATGATGACCTGGGAGGTGTGGATTTCCAGTGGTGGCTGACAAAATAAAAGTGTGAGACATGATAGCTTAAATCTAGTGGCCTTTTAGGCTAAGGTGGAAAAATAATTCTAAGCATGTTTTCCTTCTTGGAATAGAGCTCTTAGGAAGTCTGTGGTGGTAAAGCAAGTGGAAGCACTGGGTGGTTGAGGTTGTTGAAAGAAAACCCAAATGACCATCAACGTAAATGGATAAAAAATTTGTGGTGTACACATAAGTTGAAATATTATTCAGCCATAAAAAGGAATGAAGTCCTCAGGTATGCAAGAACATGGATGAACCTTGAAGACATTATATTGAGCGAAATAAGCCAGGCACAAAATGGCAAAGATTATATAATCTTTAATTAAAATAATTATTATAATTTGCTTATTATATAGTTATATATAATAAGCAAACTCTTAGAGTTAAAATCTAGAATATAGCTTACCAGGAGATATATTGGGTTTAGAGAATGGGGAGTTGGTGCTTAACTTGTATAGAATTTCTATTTAGGTGGATGGAAAATGTTTATAAATGGATGGTGGTGATAGTAGCACATTCTTGTGAATGTAAATTCAGATAGTATTAAAGATTTTGCTGTTTGAAGAAACAAAATAAAGTGTAATTATAAAACCCAATATAAATGCATGCTTTTACATCTCTATTCCCTTATTTAAATTAAAAAAACTGAATGAGTTAAATTGCACTTTATGTATTTCTCAGTCTAGGTCAAATATAAATTTAATATATTTCTCAATAATAACAAAATAGATGTGGGTGAGAGAAAAAGAATTAACTATAATTGCTAAAAATAATTTCTGAAAGAATCTTTCATTGGGTTTCTATCATTACTGCATGTTACATGTAAAACAATAAAACCAAAAGGAGGGGAATGAATGGAGCTATATGGTGTAAGGTTTCTGTATATCACAGGAATTAACCAAGTATATTTCTGAAACATTGTTTTAAATTAAGATGTACATATAAAGCCTTAGAAGAACCACTAAACAGAAACTCAAAAAGTGTAATTAGAGATATGAATTATTCATTTTAAATATTCTTTTAATTCAGATAATGAAAAGGAGGAATAGAGGAATAAAAATGATATGAGATATACAAGTAGTAAATGGAAGGGGAAAATCAAACCTTACCAAAATATAGATTAAAGGTGAATATATTAATATATATATGCAATCCAAAACAAAGGCAGAGATTATCATAATAGATTAAAATGATCCAGCTATACATTGTCTTCATAAGATACAATTTAGATTAAAAAATACATATAGATTGAAAGTAAAAGGATGCAAATAACAATGTTAAGAAAAATGGAGTGACTGAACTAAAATAAGAACACTTTTGTTTAGGTTCAAAGAAAAACTATATATATGCAATATTACCCATATTCATATTTAACATAAGGTTAACAATGCTATACAGTCTCACAGTACATTATTAGCTATCCTTTAGTAATATACATGACCTTAGACTTTCTCTTTTAACCACTGTCATACCCATAAAATATCACCTCTAAATACAAACACTATGTTGTGTTTCCACTTATTCTATTCATTTCCAAAAATTAACACACACCTTTTTTTTTTTTACCAATTCTGCACAAGGTAACCCTCAGCTTTCCATTCTTTACCCTCATTCTATTTTCTAATATCCCATATTCAAGTTATTAAGTCCATGAGATTACATAAGATATTTAGTTCACAATAGCACAGTCATACCATATTTGTCCTGTTGTGTCTGGTTTGCTTCACTCAACATGAAGTCCTCAGGTTCTTCCATGTTTTCTTATGCTTCCTGACTTCATATCTTCTTACATCTGCATAACATTCCGTCATGTGTATTCAACACAGCTTGTTTATTTATTCATCAGTTGATGGACACCTGGATTGTTTCCATTTTTTGAAAACCATGAATACTGCCACTTTGAACATGGGTGTGCAGATGTCTGTTAATGTCTCTGATCTCAGTTCTTCTGTGTATCTACCTAGTAATGTATTGCTGGGTCACCTGTCTAGTTTATATTCAACTTCTTTAGGAACTGCCAAACAATCATCCACAGTGGCTATATCATTCTACATTCCCACCAACAAGGAATAAGTGTTCCTATCTCTCTACATACTCTCCAAGACTTGTAGTTCCCTATCTTATTATTGGCCAGTCTAATAGGTGTGAATGATTGCTCATTGTACTTTTGATTGCCATTTCCCTAATAACTAGTGATGTTGAACATTTTTTCTATATATTTTTTTGGCATTTGTATTTCTTAGGACAAATGTCTATTCACTCTCTATTTTCCTGTCTACCAGACTCTCATTTTATTTCTTTAGGATGTTTTAATTTTTAAAGAAGCTTTAGATTACATAAATGTTACATTGAAAATATTGGGGATTACCATATACCCCACCTCCTCCCCCTCCTAACTTTTCTCCATCAACAACATCTTTCATTAGTGTGGTACATTTGTTAAAATTCATGAAAACTTATTGAAGCATTGCTACTAACCATGGTCTATATTTTATATTATGGTTTACACTTGGCATCACTCAATTTTATAGGTTTTGACAAAATATATAATGGCTTGTATCCATCATTGTGCAATCATGAAAGACAACTCCAATGTCCCCCAAATGCCCCATGTTACACTGATTTTTCCCTCTGTCTTCCCTCCGAACCTCTGGTGACCTCTGCCTTTTTAGCAATAGTACAAGTTCTTCCATTACTAGAATTATAATGTCTAACTTACTCCATAACATTTCCCCCTATTTTTTTTCTTTCCTCAATATTGAAAATTTTGAGATGGTGATGCCCATTCTGCTTCCAAATTGAAAAGGCTTCTGTTCAAGTCTTTGGCTCATTTTTTAACCAGGTCCTTTGTTTTTTATTGTTGCATTTCCTCACAAATCATGGATATTTGATACTTATTAGATATGTGATTTTCAAATGTTTTCTCCCATTCAGTTGGCTACCTTTTCACTCTTTTGACAAAGTTCTTTGGGGTTCAAAAGTGTTTAATTTTGAGGAGGTCAAATTTATTTATTTTTTCTTTTATTGCTGGTGCTCTAGTTTAAGGCCCAAGAAATCACCAACTACCACAAAATTTTGAAGAGGTTTCCCTAAATTTTCTTTTAGTAGTTTTATGGTACTGGATTATATATATATATATATATATATATGTCTTTGATCCATTTTGAGTTGATTCTTGTATAGGGAGTGAGATAAGGGTCTTCTTTCATTCTTTTGGTTATGGAAACCCAGTTCTCCCAGTACCATTTATTGAAAAGGCTATTTTTTCCCATCAACATTGACTTGGTAGGTTTGTCAAAAACCATCTGGCTGTAAAGGTAAGCATTCATTTCTGGAATCTCAGTTCTATTCTACTGATTGATGTGGCTATATTTATGCCAACAATATACTGTTTTGAGCACTGTATCTTTGTAATAGGTTTTAAGACAGTGAAATTCCTCCCACACCACTCCTCTTTTTTAGAATGCTTTTGGTTATTTGGATCCACCTTCCCTTCCTAAATCAATTAGGTAATTGCTTCTTCTATTTCTGTGAAATAGGTTGTTGGAGATTTTTAAACATATTATTTATTTATTTTTAAAAGATACTTAGATTATATAAAATGTTACATAAAAAATAAGGGATTCCCATATGCCCCACTCACCACACCTCCCACTTTTCCCCAAATTAACAACCTCTTTCATTAGTGTGGTATATTCATTGCAATTGATGAACACAATTTGGAGCTTTGCCACTAAACATGGATTATAGTTTACATTGTAGTTTACACTGTCTCCCACTCAATTCTGTAGGTATTGTCAATGTCATTCAGGAAAATTTCAATTCCTGAATAGGCCACCACATTATATCTTTTTCCCTCTCTCTGACTTCAGCACCTCCAGTAGCCACTGTCTCCACATCAATGATATAATTTCTTCCATTGCTATAATCCCAATAAGTCCATAGTAGAGTACCAGTAAGTCAATTCTAGTCTATATTTTATTTGCCAATCCTGAGGATTCTGGGATAGTGATTGCCACTCCACCTCTAATTGAGAGGGGGTTTTGATCCCATATGGTTGATGGATGGTACTCTCTTGCTGGCAGTTGTAGACTCTCTCAGTTCCTTGGTGTGATGGTTGTCCATCCTCACCTCCTTGTTAGTTGTCCTGGGTGAGTGCAATGAACTGGAGAGTAGGTGCTGCAAATCTGCTGAGGCTCAGGGCCCAGCTGGCACATTGGTAGCCCAGAGATTGAAGTCTCTTGCATGTATATCTACCAAGTCCAGCACCAAATATAGGTTTGAATAGAAAGTAGAGAAGAGGCCTTTGTAGAGAAGTCACAACTGAGTCCAACTCTGTCACACTCAGGATCACAAACTCCAAAGTAAGCCCAATGGCAAGGCACCAAACTTGAGCTATCTGCCATAGCTGTAAGACCTGGGTATCTCCAGAATCCTCAGGAGCCCCACTATTAGGGGCAGTATCTACTTTGTCAGTCTATGAGATCCTGCTGAGATGTGCATAAGCATTACCTCCCTGATGACCTTACAACTCACTTTGAAGTCTCTTAGCCATATCAACTCATTTGTCTACATTCTCCCCCTTTTATTCAATATCTTTTTCCAGTTGCATCATCTGCTGGTTCTTCATAGTAATCCCTCAATGTCAGGGAGCCTTATCCCTGGGAGTCACCTCTCAAGCTGGGGGAAAGGAAATGAATTAATTTTCTGAGTTTGGCTTAGAAAGAGGCCACATTTGAGCAACATGGATGCTTGCAGGAGGTAACTCTTAAGTACCCTACAACACTAGCTTAAGCTGCAATTTCATGAGCAAAGGCCCAGAAACATAGTTGTGAATATCAAGGGCCCATCAATGGATCATACTTATTCAAAAATCTTTGCCCTTGTACTTAGTGGGTTGTTGTTCTTCCATTAGAGAATGTGACAGAGCTCCCCAGGATAAGAATTCAATATTCTTTCAGTTATTGTGTGAATCTCTACCCACTGAGGCAATGCCCCATGAACATTTGAACACATTTATATACCTTATATGTATTCCCAGGTGAACTTCCTCCTATGTATTCCCCATCACTGACACCCCACACCAATAATCTTTTCCTGCCACAGTTGTAACCCTTCTGTGATCCAAAACTTATTAAAAAATGAAGCCAAGAATGTTGCCAAATTTAATTAATAGGAAACTGAAATAATGATAGGTTTAAACATAAGGATTAAAATACATAATAATTTAGAAAAAATTAAAAAATTAAAAATTAAAAATTTGGATATTAAAAGAATGAAAAATATTTAAAAATTTTTATTTGACATTTTGCCTTTCATCAGTGTATATCTGTTGTCCTGGAAGTACAGTGGCACTTTCTTCCATTTCTCCCCCAGGGTCTTATTTTTTTTCATTTTTGTCTTTAAAGAAATTTTAGGTCACAGTAGTCACAGACAGAATATAGGGGATTCCATTATACCCAACATCCTCCTGCTTTTCCCCCTTGCTGCATTAATAACCTTTTTATATGTGGATGGTACATTTGTTACAACTGATGTACAAATATTGAAATATAGCTACTAACCATGGTCAATGGTTTACATTGTGGTTTACATTTTAGACCATACATTTATAAATTTTTGATGAAATTTAACATGGCCTGTGTTTATCATTGCAGGATCATGCAGAACACTTCCATTGCCCCATAAATACCTCCTCTTTCATCTATTCTATTTCCAACCCCTTCTCTTCAGGGCCCATGGCAACCACAAGGCTTCACCCCTTGAAGGACAAGATTCATAGTTACATGCAACAGCAAAAGAGAGCTAAAATTATCTGGTTGAACTAGAAAAAGAAAAGCAAGCACCTCAAACCAAGCAGAAAGAAAGAAATAACAAAGATTAGAGCAGAGTTAAATGAAATTGAGAATTTAAAAAGCACTAGAAAAAATTAACTAACACAAAAGCTGATTCTTTGAGAAGATTAATAAAATTGACCAACCATTAGCTAAACTCACAAAGAAAACAGAGAGAAGATACAAATGCATAAAAAATTGAGGGAAAGCACATCACTATTTATCCCCCAGAAATA
>PVKH010043427.1:0-10719 GCA_004027955.1 Chaetophractus vellerosus | reverse complement strand
ATAATTTGAGAAATACAGAAAAGAAGAAATATTTAAAAAACTGGAAATGTATGAACTATAGATAATGGTTTAGCTTTTTTCGTCAGCTGCCTCTAAGGAACTGCCTCTAAGGGGTAGGGGTGAGGCACTCATTTCATCCAGTGACTAGCACCATGCCTGCCCAGCTGTCACCAACAACACAGCCACCTTCTCCCAAATTGCCCGCATCTACTGAGCCCTATATCTGCAACAATGAGGATGAGATCCATGCCCTCATTAAAGTAGGTGGCCTGGCTTGTTTGCAAAGGGTCTGGCCAACCTCAACATCGGGAGCCTCATCTGCAGTGCAGGGGCTGGTGGACCTGCCCTATCAGCAGGTGATGAACCAGCAGTGCATCCTACCCTTGCACCACTGCTGAACGAGCTGAGGAGAAGAAAGTGGAAGCAAAGAAAGAAGAATGTGAGGAGTCCAATGACAAGGGATTTGTTCTTTTTGACTAAACCCTCTTTTTAAAGTGTTCAATAAAAAGCTGAACTTAAATAAAAATACCAAAAAAAGAGAGAGATGATGGTTTAATATCTTAGTTTGTTTTCTCTTTGAAAATAGAGAAAGAAATATAGAGGGTGAGAGATGTGTATCAGCTATTGAAATATTTTTAAAAATTGTGACAGTTTGAATAGTGTGAATACCAAAAAAGCAAAAGACTATGTTTTAAACTAATTCATTCCTGTGGGTGTGAGACCCATTTGACTGGGTTACATCAGTGAGGGGTGATTCATATTGAGTCTCTGCCCTCTTGCTGAGTCTGATATAAAGGGAGACACAGAGAGACAGACAGACACAGGAAAAGGGAGCTGACATGTTTTAAAACAGCAATCAGTTGTTATCACTCACACATTTAATTGCTGGATATGTGTTGACTGATGTAAACTGAATTTAGTTGGATTTATTCCACACAAATAGGCAGTTTATTTAGGAAGTCATTGACCTAGATTGGGTTAGTTGGTTCATCTGTGGCTATGGTGGTCCTGGGAATGCTCCTTTCATGATTGTGACAGAAACATAGCAAGTCAAGTGGAAACAGGCAAAGAATCTTACAACCTAAGCTCAGAGATGGCACACTGTCAGTATTTCTTCATTCTATCAAGCATATTTTGCCACAGGTTAATCCCAAAGTTAAGTAGGAGGATATACACACATTTAACAGAAGAACTAAAAGGGTATGGATACTTCTTAGAAGTAGTGAAAAACAGGATTTAATAATTCAAACTACCACAATAGTTTTCAGCTCAAATGGCCTTTTTTTTCATGGTATACAGATTTCAGGAAAATGTTCAGAAAGTAACCTTTCCAAATAGCTACTTGTCTTGTCACATTGTTTATCATGTCTTATCTTATGAAGAAAGTTTAATTAATATTGGCATGTTTTTCTCTAAATTAGTTTAAATATTTTAAATATTTTGACATGTTATGTCTTTATATATTGCACCTCTTTTCAATATGCAATGATTTTATTTATAACATATGTTGCCTTTAATTAGAATTGATTGCAGATTAATTGAGGCCCCTATTCTCTTCCTGTTCCATTTCTGTAGAGTTATATATGCCTTATAGTTTTTGTTTTGTTGTTCTTTTAGATATATATTTACCAATTACCATATCGTTTCTCATAGAATACTAGATATTTTACCTCCAACACTCATATTTTCATAAATTGTAAGTTTTCTTACTTCCACCATCTTGTATTATTCATTTATTGGTCTTGATCTCCAATGATTTTACCATCTTTCCTCTTTCCCTTCCTCCCTCCCTCCCTTCTTTCCTTCCTTCCTGTCTGCCTGCTTTATTTCCTTCTTTTCTTTTTATAAATTGATGAGTTAACTAACAGCATAAAAGAACACAAGGATGAATGCTGTTTCCCATCAACTTTGGGAGGATGCAGCCTCTGGAGTCACCTGGCCTTTCTCACTTTCATGATCCAGTATGTCATGGTTGGCCCCCTTTTGGGGCCTGTTTACCACCATCTTCTTTATCTTTTTAAGTAGGACCATGTATCTTAAATTCTAACTAAGTTTATTTCTTCCAGAATCAACCTTTTCCAGAAAAAGGCATTAGTTATACGAGGATTTTATCCATCTCCAACCCATCTCCAACACCAGTGCCAGACCTGTCTTCCCTCAACCTCAATAGAATAGCCAGAGGGTTTTATACTATCAGGCAGGGCCTCCTCCCCCTAACAGCAAAAAGCAGCTTCAGAATAATGACAACTGCCCTTCAGCTCTCCCTTAAGCATAAGGGCATAAACTCCCTGAGGGGGGAGTTCAAACAGGTTAGTATAGGGAAGACGAGGGCAGACATCCTGTCACAGCAGAGAACATGGATGGCAGACAGTGTGGCCATGAGACCCCACCTGGAAAACTCCAGAGGGATTCCATGAGACCTTGGTCAAGAGATTTGATTTGGAACTCTTTCTGAGGTCAAGAAGAAACCCCAGATAACCCCAAACAAGCCTCCTCATTGGGGCCCTGGGAGCTAATAGGCACAGATCATAAGGCAACCAATCAGAACAGCAAAAAACTGGGGTCCTCCCCAGCATTATGAAGGGGGAGGAGTAAATGTTTTAAAAGGCCTAAACTCGGGCCTTCTTGCACACCACTCATCCTGTAGAATGTCCACAGTCTATGTCTAGACTGTGTACTCTTTTCTTCTTTCTTAATAGTAAACTCTTTACTCCCTTGCTTACCCTTAAAAAAATGATAAATTTATCTCTATTTAGTAATTTGGAAAAAAATATCCTGTTTATTTTTAAACTGGCGTTTTACTTAAATAATTTGACATTATTTCCTCCATTATGATAGGGAAGAAAGAAAGAATATATATTCACCTTCTGTATAATGAAATGGCATTTAATATTCTTAAGTTTCATACAATTACTTCTCCAGATACCTCCCAATTTTAGTTACTAAGGTCAGATTTTAAGTGTTAAAATGATGGTAATGATAAGACAACACTAAAAACAAAAGCAAATATTACACCTCCTAATAATTTGAAGAAATTTATCAACTTTCCTTTGGTAGAAATAATTAAGAATAATTTTGTCCAAACATTTTCCAGAGAAGAAAATGTAAATTAGAAAGTCAAGAGTAATCTGGGCTCTTCTTTGTTTGTAGTTCATCTTTTTTGAATTCTTGGATTTTCATAGTACTGTTACTTCATTTTTATGTCAGAATCTTTCCTATGATGTGTACATTCTGGACATTCATTGATCTTTGACATGCCCCCCATGCATGCAGCTGTAGTTCATGATCACCCCAGATATTTCTTCTTTCTGCTAAATGACAAGTACCTGTTATCTTGATGGCTTTCTATTTTTGTTATCTGTCATGATCTCAATAGTTTTCTATAAGCATAGTTGCATAAGTGTCCTTAATTGCTACTCTATGTCCTCCAAGTTAAAAAGATTTAGTGGAGCTCTGCCAGGTTGCCTCCATTTTGTTCAATTGTCTCGTTATTTTTCATGAGTGTGAAGTAGGGTCACTTTTTGGTGATTTCTTAAATCTATTTTCATTTTTGCATGTGGATGATACCATATCCCAGTTTTCAACAATATCATGTTATGTCTTCTCTTTTGGAGATTTTGAGATAGGGATGAGTTTTATGGAAATAATTAATATGTTTTCGCTCATATTGAATCCCTTCTTATACCATTTGATAAAATCATCAAATCCTTCAGAAACAGTATTATGTCAATATGTTTCCTAACATTACCCATATGTCCATGCACTCAGTCACACTCACTGTATGTAGTGCTAATGCTAATACAAATTAGCAGTTTAATAGATATTGATGGAATAAATAAATAGGCTCCTCACAGCATAAATTTTCCATGACATTCAACTAACCATATATATCTTGTGAGTTTTTAAACTATTATTGTTGTGTTTAACTTTAAAATATATTTTGTGAGTGTATTCATTTTATATATAATATGCAAATAACCATAATCTCCTTTAATTGATCAACATGTAAAAGCAGAAAAACATAAACACATACTTATGAGGGTAATTTATAACTAAAACCCTGTATAAAATAAACAACTCAGACCAACAAAATATCAGATAATCAGACATGTTATGTTTATTGTGACTAGAACATGTGATCAGTAAATTGATTTGGAGACCACTATCAAAGACCTCTGTACATTTTTTTTTCTTTTTTAAAGAAGTTTTATAGAGATATAATCATATACCATACAATCTATCCAAAGTATATAATCAATGGCTTGTAATATAATGACAATGGTGTGCACTCATCACCACAAAATCTTTAGAGCAATTTCAGTACTCCAAAAATAAAAACTCCACACCCCTTAGCAGTTACCTCTCAATCCCACTATCCTACCCCAGCCCTACATAACCACTAAACTCATTTCATCTTTATTAATTGATTTATATTTACATTTAAATGTCTTTTAATCTAAATGTTCTCTCAACTTTTTTTGCTTTTTTAACAAATCATCTTTATTGATATGTATTAATAAAGCATAAATCCATTCAAAGTGTACAATCAATGATATTCAGTATAATCACATAGTTGTCATCTCAATCATTCTCAGAACATTTTCATTGTACCAGTAATAATAATAATAATAATAAACAAAAACAAAACAAACAAACAAACAAAACTCATCATTTCTCAATCTCTCTATGCTTCCCTGGCCATACATAGCTGCTACTCTGTTTCCTTCTCTCTCATTTATTTGTATTTATATTTTGTATAAACAGTTTTATATCTGCAATATCACCCATATTCATATTTTATATGGGATTTTACTGTTAAACATTTTTTAGATTTTCTTCCAATAATATAAATGCCCTTTCCCATTCCCTTTCAACCACTGTCATATCATATCATAGCTCTGCTAGTCACAAACACCATGAAGTCCTTTCACCATTTCCATTCATTTCTAAAGATTTACAAACAACTTTTTAACCAATTTTGCATAGATTAAACTTCAGCTTTCCATTCTCTACCCTCGTTCTATTTTCTGGTGACCTATATTCTAATTATTAATTCCAAGAGTTTACATAATATGTTTAATTCATAATAGCTCCATCATACAGTATTTGTCCTTTTGTTTCTGGCTTGCTTCTCTCAACATAATGTCCTCCAGGTTCATCCATGTTGTCATATGCTTCACAAGTTCATTTCTTCTTACCGCTGCATAATATTCCATCATGTGTGTATACCACAATTTGTTTAGTTATTCATCAGTTGATGGACACAACAGTTGTTTCCAACTTTTGGCCATCATGAATAATGCTGTTATGAACTTCAGTGTGCAGATGTCTGTTCGCGTCACTGCTCTCAGTTCTTCTGGGTATGTACCTAGCAATAGTATTGCTGGGTCACATGGCAAGTCTATATTCAACTTCCTTAGGAACTGCCAAACAGTCCTCCACAGTGACTGTACCATTCTACTTTCCCACCAACAGTGCATAATCATTCCTATCTCTCCATATCCTTTCCAATATTTACAGTTTTCTGAGTTTTTGATAGTGGCTAGTCTTATAAGTGTGAAATGATATCTCATAGTTTTGATTTGTATTTCCCTAATCACTAGTTATGTTGAACATTTTTCACGTGCTTCCTTTTGCTTGTATTTCTTCTTTGGACAATTGTCTTTTCAGGTCTTTTCAGGCACCCCTTTTTAAAATGGGTAAGTTTGTCTTTAATTTGTTGAGTTGTATTATTTCTTGCTGTATCATGGATATTAAACCTTTATCAGATATGTGATTGCCAAATATTTTCTCTCAGTGAGTCATCTGCCTTTTCACCCTTTTACAAAGTCCTTTGAAGTGCAAAAGTGTTTAATTTTGAGGAAGTCCCATTTATCTGTTTTTTCTTTTGTTGCTCCTGCTTTGGGTGTAAAGTTTAAGAAAGTACCGCCTACCAGAAGATCTTGAAGATGTTTTCTGCATTTTATTCTAGGAGTTTGATGGTTGTTGCTTTTATATTTTGGTCCTTGATCATTTTAATTTTTGCATAAGGTGTGAGATAGGGGTCCTCTTTCTTTCTTTTGGATATGGATATCCATTTCCCAAGCACAATACCATTTGTTGAATAGACTGTTAAGCACAGCTGGTTGGACTTAACATCTTTGTTAAAAATCATTCAAATGTAGATGTGTGGGGCTATTTCTGAGTTTTTGATTTGGTTCCAATCCGGCAATCTGTCTGTCTTTATGCCAGTGCTATGGCATAAAGCTAGGTAATATGCTTTAAAGTCAGGAATTAAGGGTCCTCCAACTTCGTTCTTTCTAAAGAGTTTTTCTTTTTTTGCAGTTTGGGGCTCCTTATCCATCCAAATAAATTTGATTATTGGCTTTGAGATTTCTGAAAAAAAAGCTGTTGGGATTTTTATTGGAATTGTGTTGAATCTGTAAATCAGCTTGGGTAGAATTGACATCTAAATTATATTTAGTCTTCCAATCCATGAACACAGAATGTCCTTCCATTTATTTAATTCTTTTTTCTTTTCTTTCAGCAATGATTTCTAGTTTTCTGAATAAAGGTCTTTTATGCCTTTTGTTAAGTTTAATCCTAAATATATGATTGTTTCAGTTGCTATTATAAGGGGAATTTTTTTCTGGTTTTGTCCTCAGATTGCACAACATTAGTATATAGAAACAGTATTGATTTTTGCATATTATTTTTGTATCCTACCACTCTGCTGAACTTGTCTATTAATTCTACTAGCTTTGCTGTGGATTTTCAGGATTTTCTACATATGGGATCATATCATTATTTGCTCTAGATAGAACTTGTAGCACATTATTGCATAATAATGGTGACAGTGGACATTCTTGTCTTGCTCCTATTCTCAGTAGGAAAACTTTCAGTCTTTCACTATTGAGTACCATGCTTACTGCAGGTTTTTCAATTTTGCATTTTACCATATTGAGAAAGCTTCCTTCTATTCCTATCTTTTTGAGTGTTTTAATGAAGAAAGGGTGCTGTATTTTATCCAATGCCTTTCTGCATCAGTCGAGAGATCACGTGATTTTTCTTCTTCAATTTATCAGTGTGGTTTATTACACTAACTGATTTTCTTGTATTGAACCAACCTTGCATACCTGGGATAAAACCAACTTGATAGTGGTGTATAATTCTTTTCATATGCTTTTGGATTTGATTTAAAAGTATTTTGTTGAAGATTTTTGCATCTATATCCATTAGGGATATTTGTCTGTAATTTTCTTTTTCATAGTATCTTTATCTGGTTTGGTATTAGAGTGATACTGACTTCATAGAATGAGTTTGGTAGCATTCTTTCCAGTTCCATTTTTTGGAAGAGCTAAAGCAGGATTTTTATTATACTGTCTTGAATGGTTGCTAGAATTCACCTGTCAGGCCTTCTGGTCCCGGAATTTTCATCTTTGGGAAGATTCTGATGACTGTTTCAATTTCTTCACTTGTGATTGGTTCCCCAGCCCTGCACCCAAGATGACTCCCTTGTCTGTTTGCTCCCTGTTTTTGCTCATTGTTTGTGTTAGTTTTCTGTTTGTTGTTTTTGCTCATTGTCTGCTTGTTTTATCTTTAGGAGGCACAAGGAACTGAACCCTGGACCTCCAATGTGGGAAGTGGGTGCTCAACTTCTTGAACAACATCTGTTCCCTGCTCATTTTTTTTTTTTTTACTCATTGTCTGCTCTGCTCATGGTTTGAGTGTTATCTTGCTCATTGTTTTTGCTTGTTGTCTGCTCATTGGTTTTTTTGTTTTTTGTTTTCCTTGATAACTGCTTGTTGTTTGTCTTCTTTAGGATTCACCAGGGACTGAACTTGGGATCTTCCCTTTGGGAAGTGGGTGCTCACGTTTGAGCCACATATTTTCCCCCATGTGACTGGTTTTTGTAGTTTTCTATTTCAAATAGGGCCAATGTAGGTGGTTTGTGAGTTTCTAGGAATTCGTCCATCTCATCTACATTGTCTAGCTTTTAGCATAAAGTTGGTCATAGTATCCTTTTATGATGTCTCTTATTCTGCAGGGGCAGTGTAACACCTGTCTTCTCATGTTTTCTTTTATTTATTTACACCTTCTCTCTTTTTTTCTTTCTCAGCCTAGCTAAGGGTTTGTCAATTTTGTTGAACTTCTCAAAGAAGCAACTTTTGATTTTATTGACTCTATTGTTTTTTTGTCCTTGACTTCATTTATTTCTGATTTGATCTTAACAATTTCTTTTCTTTGGCATGGTTTGGGCATAGTTTTTTGTTCTTTTCCTAATTCTTCCAGGTGTGCAGTTTAGGTCTTCTTCTTTTTTAATATTAGGATTGAGGACTATAAATTTCCCTCTCAGTATTGCCTTTGCATTATCCCCTAGGTTTTGATATGTTGTGTTCTCATTTTCACTCATCTCAAGAGTTTTATTGAATTCTCTTGCAATTTCTTCTTTGGCCCACTGATT
Organism: Chaetophractus vellerosus; assembly: GCA_004027955.1. Taxonomy (NCBI): domain Eukaryota; kingdom Metazoa; phylum Chordata; class Mammalia; order Cingulata; family Chlamyphoridae; genus Chaetophractus; species Chaetophractus vellerosus. Next base: position 2,276 of record PVKH010043427.1, on the reverse strand, counting down.
AAAAAGTGTGTTGTTGAATCTCCATATATTTTTGAATTTTCCTTTTTCCATCCATTATTGATTTCCAGTTTCATTCTGTTATGGTCATAGAAAGTTTTAAGTATAATTTCAAACATTTTAAGCTTATTGAGACTTGTCTTGTGATCCAACATATTGTCTGTCTTGGAGAAGGATCCATGAGTATTTGAAAAGAAAGTATACCCCACTCTTTTGGATTGAAATACTCTAGCAATGTCTGGTAGATTTAGTTGATTTATCTCTGTTTCTTTATTTACCCTTGTCCAGATGTTCTATCTAATACAGAGAGTGGTATATTGAAATCTCCAACTATTATTGTAGACAAATCTGTTTTTCCTTTCAGGTTTGCCAGTGTGTGCCTCATGTATCTAGAGGCACTGAGGTTCAGTGCATAAATATTTAGCTGAATTATTTCTTCTTGGTGAATTGCCCCTTTTATTAATATATAATGACTTTCTAAATCCCTTATAAGAGTTTTGAATTTAAAATCTATTTTGTATGATATTAGTATCACCACTCCAGCTCTTTTTCGGTTACTAGTTGCATAGAATAACTTTTTCCAAACTTTCAATTTTAACCTACTTATGTCCTTACACATGAGGTGAGTCTTTTATAAACAACATGTAGATGGCTCATATTTTTTATCCATTTTGTCAGTCTATGTCTTGATTGGGGAGTGCAAGCCATTAACATTCAATGTTATTACTATATGGGCATTAATTTTTTCATTTTGTCTTTGGGCTTTCAGTTTTCTTATTGTACTATTATTTATCTTTTGACCCTTTAATTTACCTTTCCTAATAAACTTCATTTCTACACTCTTGTCCTTGTCTCTCACCTTGTTTTTTCCTTTCAGCCTGCAGCACTCCTTTTAGAATCTCTTGTAAATCTGGTCTTTTGGTAACATATTCTATTAATTTCTCTTTGTCTGTGAAGACTTTGAACTCACCCTTATTTTTGAAGGAATGCTTTGCTGGATATAGAATTCTTGGCTGTCACTTTTTCTCTTTTAGTACCTTAAATATACAATACCATTTTCTTCTCTCCTCCATAGTTTCTAATGTGAGGTCAGCACTTAATCTTATTGAGATTACATTGTATGTGATGCTTTGCTTTTTTCTTGCTGTTTTCAGAATCTTCTCTTTCTCTCTGATATTTGTCATTCTGAATAGTAGGTGTCTCTGGGTAGGTTTATATAGACTTATTCTGTTTGGGGTGCATTGTACTTCTTGGATATTGATATATATGTCTTTCATAAGGGTTTGGAAGTTTTAGAACATCATTTCCTCAAATTTTCTTTCTACCCCTTTTCCATTCTCTTCTCCTTCTGGGACACTGATAATGCATATATTTGCATGTTTTGCATTGTTATTCAATTTCCTGAGAACCTATTCCATTTTTTCCATTCTCTTCTCATTTTATTCTCTTGTCTTTTCCAGTCAGATGTTCTGTCTTTGAAATCAGTAATTCTGTCTTCGAGCAATTCAATTCTGTTCTTATGTGTCTTCAATGTATTTAAATCTCATCCATCTTGTCTTTCATTCTCATAAGCTCTATTACATTTTTTTGCAGGCTTCTAAATTGTTCTTTATACTCATCCAGTGTCTTCTGAATATTCTTTATGTCTTTAGTTATATTTTCTTTAAATTCTTTGAATTGATTTAGGAAAGTTGTTGATCATCATTGATTGTCTTAAATCCTGTGTCTCTTCAGGATATTTTGTTTGTTCCTTTGGCTGGGCCATCTCTTCCTGCTTCGGTGTATGGCTTGCAATTTTTTTTTCTGATGTTAGGCATCTAGATGTGTTGGAGAATTTAATCTGAAGGGCAATTTCTCTCTCTTGCCTGTTGTTTCCTTTTCACAACTCTTCTTTGACATTTGGTTCAACTTATTCTAACTCTTTAAAATTGTCCACCTTAACTTATCAAAATTCTTCCATGGACTCACAATGGGGCACAGATTTTCTCCTAGGAGTTAGTTAAAACCTCAGTTTCCTAGTCAATTCTCTGTTTTGAAAGAATAAGGAAAACTATAATTGAATCTTTGTCAGACATAATATCCTTATCTATTTTTAACAAACACATCTTGCACCTGTCTATTTCAGATTCATTAAATAATTTCCTCATGCCCTGTGCTATGAGGTTTTCTTTCATTTGCAAGCCTTATCTCCTTGATGTCTGGTAACTAAGAATATAAATGAAGTGTTTCCTTTCTTCTCATGTTTTTCACTTTTTTCTGAGTCCAATAAGGGCTAATGT
>PVKH010043426.1:0-10716 GCA_004027955.1 Chaetophractus vellerosus | reverse complement strand
CCGTGGCGGCTTTTGCTCTGTCCGTGACGGTTTTTTGCCCTGCCCACGGAGGCTCTGGCCTGCCCATGGTGGCTTGCCATTCTCAAGGCAGTCTGCCCGCTAGGAGAGGTCCCCAGGAACCGAACCCGGGGCCTCCCATGTGGTATGCCGGTGCCCTATCCACTGGGCTATCGAGCCGGCCCTGCTTTTGATTCTTTTCTGCAATTCCATGCATCCATCTGGAATTATTTTTATTAAGCTTAAAACATTTAAAAAATATTCTCATGCATTTATACTTATACTAATTTTATATTCTTATACTGTACCCTGGTGACAAGTTTTTCAGCCTCTTTTGGTATGAACAACTCCTTATGTTACCTACAATATTAACAGATATTTCACTATAGAAAGAATACTTTGTTGGCCACCATAGTTTTTTTGTTTGTTTTGAACGTCATTCATCATTTCTTTCCTATTGCTCCTTTAAAGGTAACATGCCTTTTCCTCTATCTACTTTTAAGACTTTCTCTTTGACTCCGATTTTTTAATGCAGCTTTGAAATCTTTTTTTATTAATGAATTTTCTGTTTCTGTATTATTTGATCTGCAAAGAAATGAGAGATTAAAATACTCAGAATTTTCCTCAAGTAAACATAACTATACAAAACCTTTTTATGTTTCAATGGACTTGTACTCATGTGTTCCATGGATAAAAAAACATACATGTTTGGCATGAATATTATACCACTCTTTTTGAGGGAGGCTTAAATAAAATTAAATGTTTTTGTCATAAAAATGCTTATAAATTATGGTATCATCCCTAATGTATTTATCTATTTGGGACTTTTTCTTTTTTATCTTTTATTTTTTCCGATGATAAAGAATTTAATAAGGGATTAGAAATTGCTAAATTCCGATCTTAGAACAGAGGATCCCGCACAGTTGAATCACTGATTGTATCATCTTTTGAGACAACATACCAGGATCATCCTTAAAATAGATTTCTATTAATTAATAGGCAGTGAAGTTTAACAATATAGTAAATATACATGTGGATCACTCAGATCTATGTTTTGCCACTATTTGCCAAGTTCAGATACAAGTAAGACTATACAATAGAAGGAGAGCTCCTGTTCTTCTTGGCCTTTTTCCTAAGAGGATAAAAATACTGGCCTATGTGATTGGGTCATATTTTAATACATTTTGGGATGTGTTGCTCTTGGTGTGTGTGACAGGTGTCACCACATTAGGAAATCAAACAAAGCAGATAGGGTGTTCCCTTTTTGCCCGCTTCCACAGAGTGCAAATGGTAGGCTGGCACTTATTGCTGTCTGTGTTTTCTTCTGGCTACTTTAATATCCCAAGAACTGAAAGGAAGACCAATAGAAATTGTCACAACTAAAGGAAAATTAAGTTGGGGTATTAGAGTGGCCCAGAGTAGTCCAAGGAGTGGACACAGACATAATTGTGGAGAAGAGTCATTGTTCATACCTAAAACCAAAGGGTAAGGACAAGATATATCTATTGTGTGCAAGAAGAAAACACAATATTTTTATTTCTTTAATTTCAAGTTGTTTTTGGAAATGAACATTTTGTATCACATGTTGTACCCACTTTATGTTTTGACACATATTACCAAACTGGTCACCAGAAAGGTTGTTTCAATTTATACAATTACCAGTAGTGCGTGAAAGATATCATTTGTACTCACCATTTAGAATACTCTGTAGAGCTTAGTTTTAAGAGAAATTAAGTCCAGCAACAATTAAAAGTTAATAGATATGGTATGATAGAATTGAAAATGTAATAGAGAGTATTATGTATATGTGTCTTGACTTACTACTGCTTAATTTTGGATTCTTTATAGAGTTCCCACTACACAAAGTGTGAGTTTGGCAAATTAGATGATTAAGTAGAAAAATAAAAATATATAATAACTTCTTTGAGAACTGTAACTGGGAGTCAATCAAGGTGAATAAAATGATTACAAAATGATAAAAAAGAGGGGCAAAATTACATTTATAACATGAATCTGTAATAAAATAAGCCAACACTTTTCCATTTCTTCCTCTGTGAAAATCAAACAGCGGAGATAAATCAAATTGCAGGTCCGGAGGGGTTGGGAGTCCTGTCTATCACTTTATTCTGAGCAGCATGGGAGAGCTGTGTGGGAACCAGGAAATTCAGGCATCTAAGATGCTGGAGAATGTGCCATTAGAATAATTCACTAGAACTTCTAAGATAGTTAACAGTTCAGTCAATAATGTAACAATTCAATTGGGAAATTTTGAGAGGGTTGAGGAAGTGACACATTTTCCTTGCTAGAATGAAAATTCCTAAGTGAATCATATATGGTGCCCACCAAGCAAAACTTCTTGCATATTAGGCATTCACTAAATGTATGTGAACAAGAATGGGAAATCTTTTCTTCAGCAAAATTCCAGAAAGATGACCAACAGTGAGAGAATCACCTTAATGAGAAAAAGGAGAGAAAGAGATTGTATCATACTTGCCAGGGTGTTTTACACAGAAAGAAGAATGGAGGTGCAGCAGGAAGGAGAGGCCAGGAAGATGGTGGAGGGCTGTTTACTGCTTTATCACATAATTGCAAAATTTCAATTATTCAGGAATGTACAACATCCAATGTGTAGCTGGATTCTTGTGGAAATTGTGCATTGATTGAAACCTGGATAAGCTGAGCAGAAATGAAACGCAGGAACAGAAGTAGAATCAAGCTAGATATAGAAATAAAATTGGGGTACCGGGAAATTTTGGTGCCAGCTTAGATTTCAGAGCCATGGAAAAGGAGCTTAGAGCTAACATTTTCCAAATCTTAAATGTAACCAGGAGTCTTCGGTGACATTTACTTTTTTAACATAGGACTTTTGAACTAAGATGAAATACTTAATAAGCTTTAGATTAAATCTAATCATCCCTTAGAATTGAATAAAAAATAAACTCTTACCATGACTCTTAAATCCTTGCATATGAGGTGATGAGAAGTTGAGACTAATCAGACAGAATCTGTGCTGATCCTTAACATACCACCTTAAAGGCTGTGACAGTGGGAAAACTTCTCTAACACTTTATTTGGAGTTTTTGCAGGTTGCATGCTTTAACACTGGTTGTTTCAGGTGGAAAGCCAGACCCGTGGAGAAATGTGTTTACTTGAGAAACATTAAGGGGCCGGCTCGATAGCCCAGTGGATAGGGAGCCGGCATACCACATGGGAGGCCCCGGGTTCGGTTCCCGGGGACCTCTCCTAGCGGGCAGACCGCCTTGAGAATGGCAAGCCACCATGGGCGGGCCACAGCCGCCGTGGGCAGGGCAAAAAGCTGCAACGGACAGGGCAAAGCCGCCACGGGCAGGGCAGGTCGCCCGCGAATGGAGCACAGCCAGCCACCCGCGAACTGAAAGCCGGCCGTGAACCGACGCAGAAGCCGCCCAGAAGCGGGGAAAGCCGCGCCTGCGCAGTGACCAAGTCTCGGTGCGTCCCCGCAGTGGGGGGGAAGGGGAGATATGTAATAAAATAAAATAAAATAAATCTTTAAAAAAAAAAAGAGAGAAACATTAAGAAACCACGTGGAGATATGAAAAAGTGGAAACTGGAGTTTAACCAAGCTTCAAGAGTTTAAATTTTTAATCAGGAAATTGAATTTGTGTAGCCAGAAAAAAGGATATCCATGGCAGTCATGCTTAGTGTGAGAAAAGTTTTTAATTTGATTAAATAGACCCTCAAGACTGGAGAGCTCATGTGTGGGGCTGGATGTCCAGCACAGTTTTGAACTCCTTGTATTCCTAGAATCTAGAAACATTTGTAGGAAACACACTGCCAAATACAGAATTGGAGAATTCTGAGTTGGCGTTACAATATGTCACTGACGTTTTAGAGAAATGACAGGCCTCAGACAAGAGAAGTGACAGATATAAATGGAAAGTTTGCAGGGACTGGCATTAAGAATTATATCTGGACTCACTCAAATTCCTCCATTCCTGAACTGATGTGCCTTGTACTTGAACTAGTATGAAGTGATATGGACAGTTGCCAGAATTTTTATGTCAATTTTCTTCCATACAGCAAAGAAAGCAGAAAATGCTCCTGCTTTTGCTTAAAGTACTGTAGTGTGAAGTTTGGAAAATTGGCCCTGGTTAGATAAAACTGCTGTGAAAGCTAACTCTCTCTACATTGAATGAATAAATAAATAAATAAACAAACAAACAAATATGTGTGTGTGTGTGTGTGTGTGTGTGTACATGGTAGAATAAGAATACCTAAATTTCCTTTTAATTATAATCCAGGGGAAAAAAGTGTGGAAGACAACATTGAATGGTAGAAAGCAAGATCCAACAGTGATGCCCTTATCAGAAGCAAGAACTTCGGTTTCAAAAGCAAGAGTTGAATCAGGTTTGACACAGCCCCAAGTTGAAATCCGTGATAAGAGTGGTAGGCTCCCTATTTCTATTTGAAGACCACCAACAGTATCTGATGTGATAAGCTGGGAACAAAAAAGAAGTTTTGACCTCATTTGAACTTACTGTCTGACTCCTACAAGACCTCGGTAACTGTGCAGAAAATACTAGAAATAAGAAATAACTCTCCAGTGGGGTTCTCACGAAGAAGAAATGTCCTTTGAATTATTTCAATTGATGAGAGGACAAAAGCTTTGCCCTATATGTACAATTTTTGTCTCAAATCCTGTGCAACTAACTACCTAAAGGTCTGCTCTATTTCTCAGTCTCTCAGCTGTCACTTTTGACTTCACTTAGTCTCTCAGCTGCTGATTTTAGACTAGCAACACTGATGGGGAAAATGATATCAAATATCGAGGTCACTTCTCTGGATTTCTCATTTCTTAATCTTTTGGGATATCTTCCACAGGAAGACTTTTCTAAAACAATCTACCACATTGCAGGATGCCAAAGTTCAGTGTTATGCTATTTTATGGATATATTTTCCTTTTGTTGTCCTTGAGGATTGAAGGGACTTGCTTAATATTTTTCCCATTTTGACTATTTTATGGGGATCTAAAAAACTGAGACAAAATTTAGATATAATGAAATACCTTGATATTAAATGTAAAATGTGATGAGTTTGATATATAACACACCTTTCTAATCAACACCAATTTCAAGATATAAAATATTTCCATCACACCCCAAAGTTTTATTGCTCCCTTTTTGTCAATCTCCACCCTCCAATGAAAACCACTATTCTTATGTTCATCATCACAAATTAGTTTTATTGTTGTTTTTCTCAAAATTCATACAAATGGAGTCATTCCGTTTATACTCTTTTGTGTATGGCTCAGTATATGCAGTTTTATTCATATATTAGTTATCAGTAGTTAGTTTCATCTTATTGCTGATAAGTATTTTGTTGTATGATTATGACATATTTTGTTTATTCAGTTGTATGTTTTCCCATTCTCCATTTTGCTGTTTCAGTGCCATTTGTTGGAAATATTTTCTCTTCTACTTTTAAATCTCGATTTTGTTCTGTTCCGTTCTACTTCCTTATCCTTTTCCTAACAACACACTGTCCTTGAGTTCTGTAGCTTTATAGTAAGTCTTGATATCAGCTGTGTGAATTCCTCAAATTTCTTCTTCGTTTACAATCTGATTTTAGCTACTTTATATTCTTTTCACTTCCATTTAAATTTTAGAATGCTCTTGTAAATTTAAAAAAAAACTTCATTGGGATTTTGATTTAGATTGCATTGACTATATAGATTTATTTGGAGGTATTTGATATCTTCAAAATGTTGAGTTTTCAAATCCATTAACATGTTACATATCTCCATTTAATTAGGTCTTCTTTAATCTCCTTCAATACTGCTTCATAATTTTTTCAGCATACCATACTTGCAGGTCTTTTTTAAAACATCTTTTTAAACTTTTTATTTTGAAATAATTTCACATTTACAGGACAGTTACAAAAACAATACAAAACCCAATACAAAGAACTCCAACGTAACCCCATCCAGATATCTCGATCCACCAACTTTTAACATTTTGCCACATTTTCTGAATCATTCTATTTTTCTGTTCATCTATCTATCCATCTTAAATATTTTATATCGTTATGAAACTGTGAATGGGATTTTAAATTTCACTTTCCAATGGTTTGTGGCTGGTATGTAGAAATGTATTTGATTACTGAATAATGACCTTGAATTCTGCAAGCTGGTTAAATTTCTCTTCTAGTTCTAGAAATGTTTGTATGTGACATGAGTTTTTCTATATGGATAATCATGTTGTTTAAAAATAAAATTAGCTTTACTTCTTCCTTACTTGGCATTTTATTTCATTTTATTGCATTATCGCATTGGCTATGACCTCCACTTAAAGTGCGGAATAGCAGTAGTGATGTCAGACAACATTGCATTGTTCCTCATCTGAGGGAGAAAGTGTTTGATAGATCTCCTTAAATGTGATGTTAGCTATAGGTTTTTCACCAATGCCCTGTATAAGTTTCCTATGTCTATCATAGGAAATTACCACAAACTAGGTGCTAATTTTTAACAACAGAAGTACATTCTCTCACAGTATTGGAGGTCGAGTATCGGAAATCATGGTGCTAGCCAGGCCATGTCCTTCCAGAGGCTCTCTCTCGAGCTCTTCATAATACTGGTGTCTCCATGTATTCTTTGCTTGTGGCCATATCACTTCATTCTCTGCTTCCATGTTTACATTGCCTCCTTCTCACTGTGTGCCTGTTTGTCTCCTCACTGTGTCTCCTAAGAGCACTTGTTATTGAATTTAAAGCCCATCCAGATAATCCAGGATGACCTCATATTAATGTAATCACATCTGCAAAAAATCTTTTTCTAAATAAGGCAACATACACCAATTCAGGGGATTTAAAAGGTGGCATGTCCTTTTAGGGGCCATGATTCAACTCACTATATGCTCTTAATCAGTTTGAGGAAGTTCTCTTATACCTCTAATTTGTTGAGAGAATTTATTGTGAATGGGTGTTTGAATTTTGCAAGTGTGTTTCTGAATGCATTTAGATATTTCTATGCTTTTTCCCCTTCACTCTGTTAATATTAAAATTATATTTAGTGATTTTCAGTTGTAGATTGAACCTTGCATTTCAGTGATAAACTTAATAATCATGGAATATTCTTTCATAATATTGCTTGAGTAGATTTTCTAATATTTTGTTATTTTCATGAGGGGTCTTGGTCTGAGTAGCAGTTTGATATTATTAATGAATTCCAAAAAGAAATTATTGGATTATGTTTGTAAACTGGTCCTTTCCTCTGGGCATATTAGAGTGTATTGGATTCAGAGGTTTTACTTTTACTTGATTAAATAATGATTAAGGCTTTGATTGGGCAACACAGAAAAACTGCACCGCAGAGAAGGGAGGTTGGAGCCTTGAGCTGGAGCCCCAGGAAGTAAGCATACAGAGGAGCTTGGTCGTGAAAAAAGAGAGAAGGCCCCAGGAAGAGAAACAAGCTGTTCGCCTAATAGTCTACAGCTGGCCTTGTGGATATACCAGAGCAGCTGAGCCCAGAGAGCAGCAAGCCCCGGGAAGAGAGGAACCCAAGAAGCCTGAATGGCTGATGTCTGCAGCCATCTTGCTCTAACACATGGCCATAGAATTTGGTGAGGGAAGTAATATGCTTTATGGCCTGGTAACTGTAAGCTTCTACCTCAGATAAATATCCTTTATAAAAACCAACCAATTTCTGGTATTTGCATCAGCACCCCTTTGGCTGACTAATACAGTCTGTGGTTTTTTTGTTTTTTTTTTCTTGTAATACAATTGTCAGTTTTTTAATAACAATTATGCTGGCCTCATAAAATGAGGTAAAGTTTGATAAGCTGCTAAAACAAATACCATACAATGGGTTGACTTAAAAACAGGAATTTATTGGCTCATGGTTTCAGAGGCCATAAGGCAGGCTGGCAATCTTTGGGGTTCCTTGGCTTTTCCATCACATGACACTGCACATGGCAATGTCTTCCTTCTCCTTTCTCTTCTGGGTTCTGTTGACCTCCAGGTTCTGGCTTCTTCTCATAACCTTCTTTATATGGCCTTCTCTATAAAGCCTCCAGTAATAGGATTAAGACCCATCCTGATTCAGCTGACCACACCATAACTAAAAATAACACCTTCAAAAAGTACTAATTACAATGAGTTCACACCACAGGACTGGATTAAGATTAAGAACATGTTTTTTGGGGGTATTTAATTCATCCTACCAGTCTTCCCCCTGGACCCCTAAAATCTATATGCAAAATACATTCGTGTTCATTCTGTCACAATATCTCAAATGCCTTATCATTTCAGTAACAAAGGTAAGTACAAAGTCTCATCAAAATCAGTTATGGGTTTTATCTGTCCTAGGGCAAAATTCCTCTCTCCTGGATGGACCCGTGAAACCCAGAAAACAAGCAATTAACTTTGAATATGTAATGGTGGGATAGGTATAAGATTGATAGTCCCATTCCAGACAGGAAAAAATTGGAAGGAAACAGGTATCAAAGGTCTCTAACAAGTACAAAACCCAGGAGGGAACAAACAATTAGATTTCAAGTGCTGAGAGTCATTTCTGGATGGATACTTTGTTGTCCAGGTCTGCTGAAGTGGCAGCTGCACCCTTTCCATGCATGTGCACAACAGCAATGCTCTTCCTAAAAACTAGGGTATAGGACCCACTCTCTACAAGTGTTTGGGTAGTAGCCAGGCTCTCCCAAATGGAAGGGTCCAGATCCCACCCTTTCCAAGCATGGGGATAGCAGCACTCTCCCTGAACATTGGGATGCAAGATCTGCTCCTTCAGGGACTGGGGTGGACCCACCATTCTTTCCAAACACATGGGTGGGGTCACTCTCTTGGCCCCAGGAATTCTTTTTGGTCTAGACCTCTCCTTCCATAGTTCTGTCCTGAGGTCATTTTTCCTTCAGTACATCCCTTCTCTGTCTCTTTCAGTCCAGATTGGCAGTGGTTCTACTCATATAAACTTCCCCAAACTCTTGTCAGCTTTGCATGTAGTTCAAGGGGTTACAAGCTAACAAAAAGAGTTTCCACAGATCCTTCCTGGAAAGATTTTCCAATCCTGACTTTCTGTGAAATTTTGACCTGATCCAGGTTCAGCTGCATTCTCTTTAGCAAAATATTGTTCAGTTAAACTCTCACGTGGAGCATCATTCTCTGGGGACTCACTTCCTGAAAAATCAGGGGGGTCCCGGATAGAGCTGCTTCTGGCCCCGGTCTCAGAGCATGTTCTCTAGTCAGGCTTAGAATTTTGAAAATCATCCATTTTCTGGGTTTTTTTTGTATGTAGGGGTTCAGTTCTCAGCTTATTACTTTCCTCTCACATTTTACTATAACAGCAAGAAGAAACCATGCCATTCCTTGGAATCTCGGCTAAATATCCAAGTTCATTCCTTACAAACCTCTACCTTCCATCCGACATCAGAGGACATTTTTTTTTCCAGGTTCTTTCCACTTTATAGCAAGGATAGCCTTTCCTCCAGTGTCCAATAAAACATTCATCATTTTCTTCTAATGCTTCGTCAGAAATACCTTTAATTTCCTTATTTCTACTGACAGTCTCTCCAAAGGCTCTTTCTGTCAAATGGTTCACATTTCTTGCACCCTTAACCCATTAACCAATTCCAAAGCCATTTCCACATTTTTAGGTATTTGTAAAAGCAGCACCCCACTTTCTGGTACCAAAAACCTTTCTAGTTTCCCAGCTGCTAAAACAAAGACAATACAACTGGTTGGTTTAACAGGAATTTATTGGCTCAAAGTTTTAGAGGCTAGAAGGCTTGGTTCCTCTGAGGGTCCATAGCATTCTGGTTGGCTGGTAATCTTTGGGGTTCCTTGGCTCTCCTGTTCCATTTAGGTGTTCTCTCCTTTCTCTTCTAGATTGTGTTGACTTCCAGTTTCTAGCTCCTTCCCATTGTTTTCTTTCTCTGGCCTTCTCTATAAGGTCTCCAGTAATAGGATTAAGAACCGAACTAATTCATTTGGCCACCCCATAACTAAAAATAATATCCTCAAAATTGCTTGGTAGAGTTCAGCAGTGAATCCATCTGGGACCAGAATTTTCTTTGTGGAAAAAATGTTGATTATGAACTAAATTTCCTTAATAGATACAAGGTCATTGAGATTTTCTATTTCTTATTGGGTTAAAGTTGGTAAATCTTGTTTTCCAAAGAATTTGTCAATTTTATCTAAGTGAATTTATTGGCATGGAGTTCATAAAATTGCTTTATTATTCTTTAATAACTATAGAATCTATAGGGATATCTAACCTTTCATTGTTGGTAATTTTGTTTAATATTAAGAGTTAGGGGAGCAGATGTAGCTCAAGGGGCTAAGTGCCTGCTTACCATGTATGAGGTCCTGGGTCCGATCCCCGGTACTTCCTAAAAACAAACAAATGAAAAAGCCAGCTGTTCTATTCAGGGTTCTCTCAGAAAACATAATCAACACGAGATCTCTGTTAAAAATATAAGATTTTATAAGAGTCTCTCACGTGACCATGGGGATACACAAGTCCAGGTTCTGCCAGCAGGCTGCAAGCCAGGGGCTCCGATGAAAGACTGATGAAGGGTCCTCGATGAGTTCCTGGGAGAAGTTGGCTGTCAAACGACGAGCTGGGAAATTCTCTCTGAATGTTGAAATCAGTTCCCTTTTATAGCAGTCAACTGAATGGATAAAAGCGTCATCCATTCTTGATCCAATCTCGCTGATTGATGCAGATGCAATCAG
>PVKH010043425.1:0-10707 GCA_004027955.1 Chaetophractus vellerosus | reverse complement strand
CTCCAACACGTGGACTTTGGTGAGGGAAGAAATTTATGCTTTGTGGCCTGGTAACTGTAAGCTTCTACCCCAAATAAATACCCTTTATAATGACTGACCCATTTTTGGTGTATTTCAAAAGGCACCCCTGTGGCTGATGAAAACAGTACATAAGAAAGAAAAGTATAGAGGTGAAGAAGAAAGAAGAGGAAAGGAAAGGAAGTAGGAAGGCTGTTTTAGTTTCCTGACTGGTAAAACAAATACATACAATGAGTTGGCTTAACAACAAGAATTTATTGCCTCACAGTTTCAGAGGCTAGAAGGCTTGCTTTCTCTTGGAGTTGGTATCTTCTGACTGGCTGGTAAGTTTTGAGGTTCCTTGCCTCTTCCATCACATGGCAATGTGTATGATGCTGCCTCCTTTCTCTGCTGGGTTCCGTGGACTTCCAGCTTCTGGCTGCTCCCCATGGCTTCTCTCTGTGTCTGAATTGCATTCTGTTTATAAAGGATTCCAGTAATCTGGATTATAGTCCACCTTGATTCAGTTGGGCCACCACTTAACTGAAGTAACATCTTAAAGAGCTCTTATTTATAGTGGGTACACATGTACCAGAAAGTGGACCAGTACCAAGAACATGTCCAAAATGGGGTATACAATTCAGTCCACCACAGAGAGGAAGGGACAAAATACTTAAGGGCTTGGATCAATCTATATTTATATTAGTCTCAAATTTGTGCTTTATGAACCAATACATTTTTTGCCACCTTTAGGATATTTTTAGTTTGCTTTCTGACACGTGAAACCAAGGGTCTAGCCTAATACTCAATGACTGTAGCCTCTGTGTCCCACTACATCTTCTCTTTTCCAGACTAGACCCTTGTATTTCTTTCAAAGTTTGTCATGTGAGAGAATTCTTAGACCTTTTACTTTCTTGATGACTTCTTGTTAGATTTCCCCTGAAAATGCTGTGCCCAAAAGCAAACATAGCAATCCAGAGGCCATCCTACCAGTGAAAAGTAGAACATTACCACCCATCTCCTCTTTTTAGAATGTTATACTTTCTAACAGTACCATAGATGTATGTTTCTGTTCTGCTATTTCAACTGCCTTTGTGTCTCATGACTTCTTAATATTGGTTCTACTTTCCCATCTCTAGAGAATTTGGAAGCAAAATATCAGCTGAGCAGTTATGCTTTCTTTTTCTTTTACTAACTCCCAAATGGTGGTCCTTCTTTTTCTTCACTTTCCTTTGAGCATATATAAAAAGAGATTTTGATGGCTTTTAAAGAAATTCTAGTTCTTTTAGGCATTGGCTTTCATGAAACAATTCTTGACTTCAATGCTTCTTTTTTGAGTTTATAGCTGGTCAAATACTCTATGTCCTTTTTTACATGTCTCTTTCAATCTGAGTTTGCAGAGACCTTTCTTGATTCAACAATATTCATTGTTTTAGGTATCTCTACTTTGTTTCCTAATTGGGATCATTTCTGTTTGTAGAGTCAGATTTTTGTTTTTAAAGATCCTTCTATGGCCCTTGGAGAAATGTAAGCTGGGGGAAAGGGATGCTGATCATCGGAGATATGATTTCCTGAACTGTGGGTGGAGATTTTACTATGGAAGTTTGAAAAAGGAGGCCATCTTGGAGAGCAGTACAGACCCAAGAACAGGGCTAGAAGTCTAAGAACACAGACACAGTTAAAGCACTAACAGCCTTCATGGCAGGGGCACTGGCCAAACAGAAGAGGTGCTGGCCATGGCACAGTGGACTTTTTGGAGTTATTTTAATTATTTTCACTATACTTTTCTCCTGTGAATTTCTAAACCTGTACTCTACTCTTCTTTTTTCTTTTGTTTTCAATATAAAATTAGAAATGTTTATGCCATAAAATAGATTTATTTGATCTTTAGGATGGGTTACTAAATTATGGGAAGAAGAGGGATATTGAATGTATGAATTTTCCATTTTATTGGATTTTGACTTCTCTGCAATAATGTGGAAATAACAATTCACGTTATCATGAATCACAGTGGTTGTAATTACTAAGTTTGATTATTACTACAACTATTACTACAGATTAAAATTATTTATCTGGGAGTTTAAATATAAGAAGCATGCAAATTAAAAAAAGTGTTCTAAAATAATCTTAAACATGGTCATGCCCTGAAAAGGAGCATTTTCTATAGCCCACGGCACATGGCGAGCGTGTGACTGCTGGGCTACACAGGTCCCATCAGATGTGATGTGGGGACCCCATCCTCAAACATGAACAAGATGGGACATGGGCAACATGACTCTGTCTGAGGTTATTTAATACTGTTGAACATCTCACACATTTTGTGGAACAAAGGTCAAGTCCTAAGAGGAGGACCTAGCTCTGATATTGGGAAAAGGCAAGTCACACAGCACAAGCACACAGATGCCCGACGGATCTTTTCAAGAGAGTGGCTGCAGCAGCATCTCCTTCGGATCCCACAGATGCTGCTCTAAGAAGTCCTGATGACAAATGATTTTACTGCACCACAACCTAAGGATGTCCCAGAATTCAAAAATTTCACATATATGTATGCTCTGCAAATTCTGATTTTCATGCTAAAATTGATAAATAAGAATCAGTCATTGTATTTGTCATTAAATATTTAGGGTTTTATGAATTTGCCAGTTTTCACTATACCTATGTGCTCATTCAGCCAATAATTACTAAGCAGTTACTTAATAAGCATGGGGCACAGTTTTGTTTTGTGGATAGTGCAGGGAACAGCAGAGAGAAAGTTGCCATCCTGATGGAGCTTGCACTCTCTGAGTGAGAGAAGAAAATACAGTAGGTCTGTTGGAGATGAGTGCTCTCAGGGGAAACAGAGCCACCTGTTACCTCCTCCAAGGAAGGAGTGTCACTGCATGAAGGCCACCTGGAATAGAAGCCCTAGGATCCCAACCCACTCCATGGTTTGCAGGTGCCTGGCACTGGATGGAAAAAAGCTTATCACAAAGAGAGGATACAAAGCAGGCTCAGCTGCAATAGTGGGCATCAGTCCCCCATGGCCAGCATGTGCCAATCCATGGCTGACTCAGAGAGCTGGCTGTGCACACCCCTCTTTTGCCATCGCTGGAGGACTCTGCACCCGCCCCACTGGGAGCAGATAGAGGAGTAGGGGTTTTCCAGGTGGCATAGAATGTACATGCTTTTGACAGGCAGTCTCCAGTGAATGTTTACATATGCTTGGTGAAAACGGGAAAGGAATGTGCCAGCAGGCCGCTACCTACTAGGGGATGTTTTACCTCTCGGGACTCTCCAGTATAGAGTCAGCCCACATTCACCATATGTCCTAGGAACCAGGCTGACACATCTAGTTCTGAACACAAATGGCAAACCCTGGTACCATGCTTGGTCATGGGCTGAGGGTGGCCTGAGAAACAGGTGGCCTCAGCTGGAAAGCTGAAGCTGATCCTGAAGGCTCCCATAGCTGGAGGCTGTCACCTACTGCCTTTCTTATGGCAGGCTATTTTTTGAAGTGAGAAGTAAGTGGTACACCTCCATGGCTGCCACAAAAGGCCACTCTGAGAAGGGGACATCAGAGCAGAGACCAGAAGGAAGCAAGCCAGTCAGCCATGTGGATATCTGGGGCAAGACCATACAAGGTCCAGAGACCATGAGAAGGGGACATGTTTTGCATGTTTCAGGAACAACAAAGGGCCCAGTGTTCCTGGAGAGGGTCTGCACATGGGGGGAGGAGAGAGGCATAGGTCAGAAAGGCAAGTGGAGACAGGGTGGGGCAGGTCAGGCAATCATGCAAGAAGGGGCCATTGTAAGAACTTTGATTTTGCTCTTGAGTAAGATGAAGAAATGTTGGAAGTTTGAGCAGGGGAACATGAGCTCACCAATGATTTAAAAAGATCATGTTACTTGCTATCTTGAGGACAGCCTAAGGAGATAGATGTGGACAGGAAGAACTCATTATGAGGTATGATAAGCCAAGGCAAGATGGCTCAGAAAAAGGTGATGAGAGAAGGGAGGGAGAAGTGATGGAATGTTGGATATATTTTGAGATAAAGTTAGAATTTTTAATGAATAGTACGTGGAGAGGAATTAAGGCCCAAGAATGGTATTGTCATTGGCCAAGATAGAGAAGACTCTGGAAGAAGCAGTTTTCCCCCCCCATGCAGCAGTGTCTAAGAGGAGATGTTGGGTGGGAGGTTGGAGATGCATGTCAGAAGGGAGGGGTCCGGGATAAGATATCCATTTGGTTGTCATCCATAAAGAGATGCCATCAGAGAAAAAATATCACTTAGGCAGAGAGTGAATAGGAAAGAGAAATGGCCAAAGACTAAACTCTGGGGCTTGAGAACATTCTGGGACATGAGGATGAATGAGTAAAAGAGACTGAGAGCTTTCATTGAAGTAAGAGGAGAATCAAGAAAGAATATTATTTCAGAAGCCAAGTGAATAAAGTGTGTCAAGAAGGAAGAATGATGCACCATGTCCAATGCTGAAGTAGTCAAGTAAAATTTGGATTGAGATTCAGCTAACTAAAAGAATAAATTTTGTAGAGTGGTAAGTGTGAAAGCCTAAATGGTATGATTTCAAGAGAAAACGGGAAGAGAGGCATAGGGAACTCTTCTTTGTTGGTGTTGTTAAAGATTTATTTATTTACTTTTTTTATCCCCCTCTCCCCCGTTGGTTCTCATGCAGTATCTAGCTGCAGCAGTGTGGGACCTGCTTGTCTTCTTTAGGGACCTCCCATGTGGTAGGTGGGTGCCCAACTTGTTGAGGCACATCTGCTTCCTAGGGAACTCTTGTGAGGAGTTTTTCTTTAAAGAGGATCAGGAAATTGGAGCAGACATTTGAAGGAGATGTGACGTTGAGAAGTTCCTTTTCCCCTTCCTTTCACTTCCCTTCCCTTCCCACTTCTGTTCTCTCTTCTGCTTCCCTCTCTCCGTCCTTCTCTCTCTCCCTCCCCTGTTCCTCAGGTTTTCTCTTTCTCCCCTCCCCTCCCTTCCTCTCGCCCCCCCCTTCCCTCCTCTCTCTTCTTATTTTATGATGAGAAGAATACAGTTTGTTTGCATCCTGGTGAGAGTGATTCATGAGGAGGAAATTCAATGATGCGGGAGAGAGAGAGGAGAATTGATGGAGTCATTGAGACGGCAGGAAGGGTTGGGAACGGGGCCTCCACTGGGGGATTTGGCCTGGGTTAGAAGCGTGAACAGTCCATGCACAGTAATATGGGGGGGGGGGCAGAGTGTGGGTCCTGACACCAGGAGGTGGGTAGATGTACCCACCTCCTTTTCTGACTGATTTTGTCAGTGAAAAAGTAAGTGAGGTCATCGGGTGAAAGTGGTTAGGGGAAGAGGATCTGTACGTTTGAGGAGAGAGGAAAAAAATGGCATAGTCTTCTAGGATAGAGGGAGAATAAATTGGCTAGTGTAATATAAGATTATCAGGTACCGCTAAGGGCCCTCTTGAAGTTAATGATTGTAAATTTCAGTGAGACCAGTCAGTCCAGTTATGAGTTTTTCTCCCATATGTTCAGGTGCATGGGTACAGGTGGGACACTGGCAGAGTTGGATTTAATTGGATTTGGGGTTTGCCAGGCTAGTATGACTGTGGGAGAGCGGGAGAACGATTTGGGGGTACATAGAAGGGAACGGTTATAATGGTGGACTGTAGAATCTAAGCTGGGTAGAGAGGGAGGGGAGGGGGTGAAGGGGTGAGAGACACTAAACGAACCTAGCCTCAGGAAATCGTAGGCCCCCGTGGGATCTAAGAATTGTTGGAGCTAGAGATAGGAGGTGAAGGTCAGAGGGTGGGATGGAGATCATGAAGAGGCGCAGGTGTGATAATGGCAGGCCATGAGGGACCACGGACTGGAGGCTGATACAGGTGGGCAGCAGGATCCTGGAAGAGGAGAGGTCAAGTGACTGGAAGGCCGGGGTATTGGAGGGATCACCCGTCCCACGTGGCTGTTGAAACGTTATGAATTTTAGCAGCAGTGGTGCTGGGGAGACTGACAGTGAACCAGCAGCAAAAACCCCAAGGAATGAGGCAGGGTGGCCTCGGTGGATGCCCCTAACAATACGCGTTGGGGAGACAGAGCGCATGGCCTGGGTACAGAGCTTTATCTTCAGGGAGCGGGGTGGGGTGAGAAAGGGAGTGCGATGATTTGAGAGTGACAACAAGGAGCAAATATGGCCCTTTCCCACCTCTAAGCCCAGAGGTCAGGTGGGTGTGAGAAAGAAAACTGTGATCTGTGAGAGGCAGTGGGCTAAGCCTCCTTCTCAGGAGAGAGCCAGGTTTCATTTCAGGCGAGAGGTGAAGGCACGATTCCTAGCAGAGGTGTTTTCCATCTGCACAAAAGGATAAATAGTTTATTAATATTTTCAATTGGATTCATATGACTTATTAATATTAAATATTTGCCAAGATATATACACTTTTAAGACATTTATTTCTTACTCTACCTTGTGTTTCATGTTATTATATTTTACACTTTGCTCAAATATTTTTTCAATCCGTTTTCTTTAAACATTTAAACTCTGGAATTGTTATTACATTGGTCTGGAACTCTGGTAACTTGTAACGCATTATAATTGTTATATTTTTACCCAGACCACATAGTATGGTTGAATAATGAAGCCGGATGCTGATTTTCAATGTTTCTTTTTAGTGTCTAAGTGTACTGAGCAGCTGTAAACTACAGGCAGCACTGCTGCCACCTGGTGCTGTCCAGGGGAACTGCGCCCACTTCTGTTTATAAAGTAACACTTTTATAAACAGGCTCACTGCATTGGTCGCCGCTGCCTGGCCCCGAGGTTCCAACTTGCTCTGTAACTCACTGAAATGACTATGAAGACCAATCAGGGTAATGTGTGCCTGTAGCCGATTAAAGTAGGTAATTATTTATTGTTGTGACTGATGGTCTTGACAACTCTACGAAAAGGAATATTCCCCTCAAAACCCTCTGCCCCAGTAAGCGACCATAGATACGGCATGAGATGAACACACAAAAAACCCCAGTTTTATGGTGTTTGAATTTGAGGTTTATTACTGTGGATAGTTAAGGTTTTTTTACCTTCAGAACTTAAAACGAGCCTACAGATAACCCTCAAGCATTGCCAGCAAGTACTGCGGTGGGTCTAAAGCCAGGTCTGTGGGGCACTGGCAGAAACTGGGACTTGCTACAAATGCAAATTCCCAAGCCCTGTCATCTGCTCTGGGGTGGGGCCGCCAGGCTGCGGTTAACCAGCCCCCCAGGTGATCTGATGGCTGTGCAGGTTTGAGAGCTGCCGGGTACAAGTTCGAGTCCTGCTGCCCCAGGTGGGGCCACGGCATGGGTGTCGCCTGGGAGTTTGTGAGAATTGCACTCTTGAGCCCCACCCCAGATGTCCTGGATGAAGAAAACGTGACAGTTTCCCTCAAATAAGTTCATAGATTGGTGGTGACATAGATGTTTAACAACAGTAATATGTAGTTACAAAAGCCCTGAGGCCTTTATAATGCTTGTCTTAATTGATTTCTCTAAGCATTATCACTGCTGCCTCCTCTCTCCTGAAAACCGTTTTTTGTAGAGAGGATTCTGGGAAGATGGTGGGGGGTAGCCTCATAGGTTTTGAATCCCATAAAAGCAGAAAAGCACCTGGGATAGCCAATAGCAAAACCAAAGATATGCAGGCAGCATCCACGAGAGAGCTAGGTGGTTAGGTACCCACACATGGCCTAAAAACCTGCAGTTGTGGTCAAACCACCTGTAGGTCCAGGACCAATGCAGCAGCAGCACTTGTGCTGGAGAAAGCAGAGGGAAGGCGCTGGGTTGCTGATGGCCCTGAGGCCAGAACGACCACATCTTCGATAGACACTTAGCGGAGAGTGAGGCAGGCCAATCACAGAGCAGAAACATTCAGGTCACCACTGAGGGGACTCTGATGAGGTACCAGGCCTGAAGGTGCTGGAGAAGACTGTACCTGAAACTCTTCAAACCAATAAATGAAGCCCTTCCGAAACAAACCTGGGAGTACTAAGCAGTTAGAGCAGGGCTTCTTAGGCTTCTTAACCTTTTTTGTTCCACGGACCCCTTCCTAAGTCCACACTATACTGTGTATTATTTAGTAAACATATCACACCCGCACCAACACGTCCCCACAAGAATAATGTTTTTTGAATTTCATTTCAAGCGCACGGGCCCCTTGTTAAGAACCCCTGAATTAGAGCAAGACCCGGACAATAAAGACAAAAGAAAGAGAAGGTCCAGATAAGAGTGAGGGAGGGGAGCAGAGGAGGCAGATCTGAGAAAGTACAAGGCCAGTTTTGATCACTTTGCGAAGACAACAGAAGCTAGAGAAGCTAGACTGGCCCCTTGCTCCTGCCTGAAAGAACATACGTGTTTCAGCTTCCTGGGCTGCTGAAACAAATGACCCATCCTGGGTTTAAAACCACACAGCTTTATTCCCTCCCGGTTGTGGAGGCCAGCAGTCCGGAATCAAGGTGTTGCACAGCCGCCTGGCCTTGTCCAGCTCCTGGTGGCCGTCCAGGGTCCTCGGCTTGTGCTCGCCTCGGTCCAGCCTCTGCCTCTCTGGTCTCATTGCCTCCTCCTCTCCCTCAGAACCGCCTCTATCCCCCTCTTAGAAGGAGACTGTGCTTGTGTTTAGGGCCCGCCTAGCTCCTGCAGGACAAAGACCTCCTTTCAAGATCCTTAACTTAGGCCTTTGCATCTTTTGCCATCTAAGGCAATATTCACTCTTTTGCCATATAAGGTAATATTTACTGGTTCCAGAGATTAAGATGTGGACATCTATCTTTGGGACCACAGCAGTATGGCAAAACTCTTTTTACTAAAAGCAAGATGAAATAAAGCAAAACCACAAAAGAGGATCATGGCTGAACCCCTCCTAAGTTCTTATGAGAAAATAGAGATTAGGGAGCAAAATAGTCTCCCTTTAGAGCCCCGCAGATGGAAACTAAGGCTCAGTTTAAAGAAAGAGTCCCTCTCTTTTAGAGGTACATGCTCACGTGTTTTCAGTTGAAATGCTGTGATGCCTGAGATTTGCTTCAGAATCACCTGGGAGGAGAGAGTGGATTGAGTTATGAAAGGATAATTTCATAATTTATGGATATTTGGGGAGACTGGGCGGCAGTGCTGTGCTCGCCGTGCTGTTTCCTGCCGTTTTTGGACCATCTCCTCCTCTGCTTCTGGAAACCCTTTCTCAGTTTCCTTTGTGGTTACCCATAAATGATGGGCTCAATCTTCAGCCCTCCTTTCCCTCCCCCCATTCTATAAAATTGGGAAATTTTATGCACTTATGACTTCAGATTCTACTTATATGCTCCTAAATCCCAAATCTTTCTTGCTCAGCCAGACATTTCCCCTGACTCCAGCCTGCATATTTACTTGCAGGCCTCCCAGGCGCCTGAAGTTGAAGGCGTGGTGAGTAAACACATTGTTTCCTTCTTAAACAGGTTCCCTCTCTCCCGGCCCCCATTCCCGAGAAGAACATCACCATTCCCTTCCTGCCCCTTAGCGCTATCCTGGATTCTGCCCTTTCTAGATCTACAGGCTGAATCCTTGCCCCTTGCCCCTCCGTGCTGCTGCATAAGCAGGTCTCGAAGCTCCTTCCGTCTCCACCTCCACTGTCTAGTGGGTCCACGCCATCTCCCCCTGACCAATGCAATAGCCTTTGTACTGGGCATCTTGGCTCTAACTGTAGCTCCACAGGGCAACCAGAATGATCTTTCTTACTTAAAACGCCGATCATCCTCCAAAATCCCCCGTGAGTGCTCAGTGCCCGGAGGATAAAAACCCAAACTCTTTCCTGGAGCATACCAGTGTTGATTTTCCTTATGTCCTGCTGTTTCAGTTTCTCAGGCTTCTCAAGCAAATACCATGAAAAGGGTCCAGTAAACAACAGGAGCTTATTTGGCTACAGGTTTGAAGCTAAAAGAAAGTCCAAACCAAACCAAAGCATCATCAAGGCGATGCTTTCTCCCCGAAGACTGGCGTTGTAGGGCTGGCTGCTGGCGAGTCTTGGTCCTACATGGCGGCCTCTCTGTTCTCTTCTGGATTTCACTGATCTCAGCATTTTACTTCCTGTGGCTCCGTCTCTCTCCGTCAGAATAAAGGACTCCAGTGACAGGATTAAGACCCATCCTGATTGAAGCAGCCTCACCAACAGGTCCTACTGACAGTGGGTTCACACCCACAAGAATCGCTTCGATTTAAGAACGTGTTTTCGGGGTACCTCCAGCTTCACGTCACCACACCTGCCCATCTGTCCAGCCTCACCTCCTGCAGCTCCTCTCCATGCCTCACCAGGATGGACGTGTTCGTAGTTCTCAGTTTCACTGATTTCATTCCCATGTGGCGTTGCAGGTGCTCTCCCTTTTCTGGGGCATCTTCCTCTTTGATGGCAAAACCTTGACTATCATATTTATTTCCCCAGGCCCCAATGAAGATGCTTCTTTTTTCAGATGCATGTTTTTGGTGATCCTAGCTTGCCAATTAGTTAGCAAGTACTTTGAAGGTAGGACTCTTCTTAAATTTCAGACCCAAATTAGGAGACATTACTCAAATGAAACCCCATGTTACAACAAGCCCTCTTATTTTCTTAGAAATCTGAGTCAACTGAAAATAAGGACAAGGCAAAAGTTATACATCCAACAAAGTGTTGGAAACTTTCTAATATTCTTATGGAAGTATGTATCATTTGAGAAGCTGAGAAAGTATAGCTATTTTTATGGGCA
>PVKH010043424.1:0-10718 GCA_004027955.1 Chaetophractus vellerosus | reverse complement strand
CACCATTACTTATAACATGTGGGGGTAAGGGGAGGAGGGAGTACAACAGAGCAACTCCCAATTGGCGGAGGCAAACAACAATTGGGGAAGCACGACTGGGTGGCTTCCGATTGGTGGAGGCTGGCGTGTGACAAAGCAGTCTTTGATTGGTTAAGGCTGGTATGCGACCAGGCAGCCTCTGGAGGCAGGTTTTATGCCCATATATGGCCAGGCAGCTTCTTGCAGGCAGGGAGAGGCGGAGTTGTACTATGGGGGGAAGGGGAGGGGTGGAGAGAGGTGGAGCTGCACTGCAGCAGGGAGGGGAGGGGAGGGGGGAGGTGGAGCCATGCCACTGTGGCTGTCAGTCACCAGCGTAACTTGAGAGGCTTCCGGCTGCTGCTTGGGCTGCTGTTCTACCCCATTAGGCACTGGGGGCTTTTAGGCTGCCCCAGTTCCTCCCACACACCATGTTTCCCAAGCTATGTTTATGTTGGGTTGGTACAGATTCCAGAGGCACTGACTTGGTATACCCTAGATTTCTGGCACATATTACCAAGTCAGAGATAAAGTTAGTGGTAAAGAAGATCTCAAAAAGAGATAATGGGTTTATTACTAATAAAGCTTGATGATTGCTAAATCAATTTATTGGAAAAATAAAAGAAGTAAATTATATTTTAGGTATCACAAATAATGCCTGTTATGTAATCCAATGCCCACACTGTTCAATCATTAGCAGGGCTCTTGAGTTTGGATTGATAGTCAAATCTATGAGACACAATAGGTTTCCTCCAGAACGATGTTTATTACCCTGAAGGAAGGATTCAGGCCAAGGCCTGATGGCCATGGCATACTGGACTTCTCACAATTCCCACTAGATACAATTTCCAATATTTGTGAATCCCTCCTTATTTGGTGGCCTGTGCTCATGAAAGAAGAGGCTAAGTAGGCATCAACCACCTCATCTCAGAGAAACCTTCAGGTCTAAGACTTTGAGCTTTTATATCTGGCTTGTCAACAACTTCCATTCTCCAGTGCAGCTCGATCTCATCAATAGCAGTTGCTACTACTTGAGACCCAGTCTCATCAATGAGGGACATGGTGACTTCAAACAATTCTCATTTGTCTTAGTATATATATATATACACTCCTATAAATTCCCTGAGTTATTGTTGTAAGGAATCCCTGAGGCTAAAGGAAAGATCACAAGCCTGCTGTTAACTCTTGACCTCCCTGCATGATCAACAGAGAGATGTAGCTCTGCCAGAGCATACACCTAGTGACTAGTGACTGGTGGTGGCTTACGGTGGATGACAGAGTCTTTTCCTCAAGGCACAATGTAAAATGAGGACATTGATATTCCTTAATTCATCTTTATTGCAGTTTTCTTATTTGAAAAATGGAGGGAAAAGTCATATTAACATAGAAAATTAAGACAGGTTTACAGACTTCTTTCAAGAGCTGGGGGCTAAAGAAGGAAAAAGGAGGTTCTGGCACATTCTGACAAAAGACCTTGTTTCTTGAAAGAGTTGTGTGCTATATCATGAAGGTAGACCATTTCATTCACTATCATGTGAAACTAGAGGTAAAAGCCTAGAATTTTTATGGATCTCTTCTCTTAGAAAAGTGCCTTATACATTAAAAGTAAAATATACAATCGATATGTGTTTTATTTGTGTGGCATTAAACTTGTAATATTCCAAAGTAGCCTCTCCTTGTAAGTTTGCTAATTTTAATGTCAATAACAAGATATCTATGACATTTATTAGCCTGTAAATTATAACTTCATTTAGATATCTCTGTACCAATCAGTCTTAAAGACAGAGCTAATTTTCATTGCTTCCTTTTTCTGTACAAAACTCTCCAGTTTTAATTGTCTACACTTCTATTCTAATTAAATTTAATAACAGCAGAAGTTTATCTGTGACTCTTTGATCTCATTTGGTGCTCTATCCTTTACACTAAGAGATATTATGGTCAGAGTTTGAAAATTCACATTTTTATAGGCAAAGAGGAAAAATATGATTTAAAAACCCTCTTCTATGAATAGAAGTCTAACCAATTCTAGGTAAAATTCATGTAAATGTAACATTTTTGGCAAAAAAAAAACAGATATTTGATTTCTTTTTTCTTTAATGGCAAGCACTAGATCACTCACAATTACCATTTACTTTTAATGTCCCCAAACTATATACAATAATGGATAAAATATTAAATAAATATTAATGAATCACATCTGTGGCCTTTTAGTTCAGTTAGCACAGCTCTATCCACGTGGCACTAATGAATCCAAGGTCCTGGGCATGGTTGTAATAATTGGTTTTAGAGTGTTAATGACTACAAAGGGCATTTGCATCTATTAACTCATTTGTTCCTCACAACAGTCCTGTGAGGTCCGTACAACAATTATGATTAATATCATTTTACACAAATAAATAAAGAGATTCAAAAAGGTTAAGTAACTTGTTCAAAGTCACATATTTAATAAATGGGGGTAAAAACCTGACTTTAAGTTGGTGACACTGATGTTCTTCCCAATACATAGCACTGTTTCAATTTGGATTTGTTCATTGTTTCCATGTAAATAATAAAACAACTATGACATTTATTAGCCTGTTAATTACACATGCATTTAGGAGACTTTGATGCTGGGTTGAGATGATGGTAGGCTATCTCTCAACTTACAAATAAATTATAGGTAGATTATAAGAAGAATCATACAGAAAGACAATAATTAACAATGGCAAAAAGTTAAAATAAGGACAAGGGATGCAAAATGGCGGAGTATGAAGTGTTACACATTGTTACCTTCATCAGAAAAATGAACATGCTGAAAAAAGGGATTAGAATTGACTAGGTGGTAACACTAGAACTAGACTGGACATTTAGAACAACTCATGGAGTGCCAGAGGAAGGGAGGCACTGCTGAGAGTTCAGCTTTTGTAAATGAAAGCAGAAACCAGTGGCCAGACCCCATTCCTCTGACAGTGGCAATGGCTGTTGACTGATTTAGAAATATGGCCCAGATTTTGGAAGCAGCAGGTGGGCGGCCAGGGCAGGCGAAGGCATGGATGCTGGCCCCGATTTCAGCCCTTTGAGGAGCATCAACTTTAAGCATCCCACTAGCACCTGCCAGGTCATAAAGTTCCAGCCCACCTTTTTTGTTGCAGTTGATTTTCTTTCTTTTGTGGGTAGGTCTGGTATATCCCTAAGGGACCTGTACCATCACTAGTCTAGGTATCAGCCATCAGGGCAGCAGCACCTTATGACTTCACAACAGCATCTCCTGGGAGGTAAAGAGTCAATACACCCCCCCCCTTTTTTTTTCGGTTGGGTTTCTTTCTTTCTCTTGCTTTTGTCTGATGGGTCCCTGAGGAACCAGCATGGATGCCAGCCATGGTTTCAGCAAGGTTTCAGACTTTTGTCAGCAGTAGCCTCGGGATTCACACTAGCATCTACCAGAACTTGGAGCCAGTGTACCTTTTTTTCAGTTGGTTTTCTTTTGTTCTCTTCTTTTTGTGGCCTGGGGGCTCCTAAACAGTGACATTTTCCAGTTTCCCACAAGCATCTACAGACAGACATAGAAAGGCAGTACAACTTTTATTTTTATTAGCATATTTTTCCTGTGTTTTTGTTTTAGTATTTTTCTTTTAGCTCTATTTGTTTATTGTTCCATTTCCTTATTTTTCTTCTTTTTGGTCTGAGAACTAGAGTAGGAGAACTACATTTCCAGTGTCACCACTACATAATACTCAGAATGTCCACTTCTTTATAAAAAATTACAAAACATACAAGGAGAGAGGAAAGTATGTTCCAGACACAGGAAAAATAAAAATCAATGGAAACTGTTAAAGAGAAAACACAGTCTCTGGAATTACTAATAAAAGATCTTAAACAACTCTCTTAAATAAAATTAATGAACTAAATGAAATCATGGAAAAGAATCTAAAGGAAATCAGGTAAACAACATATGAATAGAATCAAAATTTCAATAATGAGATAGAAATTATAAATAAGAACCAAAGGAAATTCTGGTAGTTCCAGAGGAAAAAAGATTCATGATAGCCCCAGAGGAAAAGAGAGCGATAAATGTACCATAACTGACACGAGAAATTCAATAAAGGGGTTGTTATGGTTTGGAGCTCTGTACCCCATAAATAAACATATTCTTTTTTTTTTTTTTAGTTTTTACTGGGAGGTCCCAGGGATTGAACCCAGGTCCCTCCATACAGGAGAGGGATGCCCAACCATTTCAGCCACATCTGTCCACCCATATTCTTAAAATTAACCCATTCTTGAGGGTGTGAACCCATTGTAAGTAGGACATTTTGATGCAGTTATGTCAGGTAAGGTGTAGTCCAACTCAATGAGCATGGGTTTTTAATCCTATTACTGGAGTCCTTTATAAGCAGAATAAAATTCAGTCAGATAGAGAGAAAGCTATGGGAAGCAAGAACCTGAAGGTCAAAAGAACCTGGAAGAGAAGGGATGTGCATTGCCTTGTGACAGAGGAGCTCAGGACTAAGGGTCACCAGCAGCCAGGCCCAGAGCTCCAGTGTTCAGGAATGAATGCATTGTTTTGATGATGCCTTGATTTGGCTTTTCTCTAGCCTCAAAACTGTGAGTCAATAAATTCTTTTTGTTTAAACCAACCCATTGCATGATATTTGCTTTGGCAGCCAGGAAACTAAAAGAGAGGTTTAACAGCAGATTGAAAGAGACAGAAGGTAGGATCAGTGAATTGAAGATAAAATCATTGAAACTGTCCATTCTGAGGAACATAAAAAAATGAAAAAAATATGAACAGAGCCTGAGGAACCTGTGGTACATCATCAAGCATACCAATATATGAACCATGATAGTGCCAGAGGAAAAGAGAGAGATAAAGGTGCAGAAAAATATTCAAAGAAATAATGGCTGGAAACTTCCCAAATCTGATGAAAGATATGAATATACAAATCCAAGAAGATCAACAAACAACAGACAGGATGAACCCAAAGAGATCTATGCCAAGAGACATTATAATCAAACTTTCAAAAGCCAAGTACAAAGACAATATTTTTGAAAATAGCAAGATGGAAGTGACACATCACATAAAATTGATCTTTAATAAGTCTAAATCTGATTTCTAATTAAAAACCATAGAAGAAAGAAGTCAGTGGGAAGGCATATTTAAGGGTCTGAGAGAGAGAAAAAATGTTATCCAAATATAATATATCCAGGAAAGCTATCCTTCAAAAATGAGTGAGAAATTAAGACATTTCCAGATAAACAAAACCTGAGGGAGTTCATTACCTAACACCAGAATTGCTGTACAAAAAATGCTAGAGTCTTTCATGTTGAAATGAAAGGAGACTAGACAGTAACTCAATGCTGTATGAAGAAATGAAGACCTCTGGTATAGATAACAATATAGGTAAATATAGAAGACAGTATTAGTGTGTTGTTCATTTGTAATGTTGTCTTTTACTTCTTATATGGCTTAAAATTCAAATACATAAAAAATAAGCACACTCTTTGTTACAGAGAGATGTAATTTATGACAAGAACAACATAAAACAGAGAGATGGAGGGACATAGGAACAGAGTATTTGTAGACTATTGAAGTTACGTTGCTGTTAATATAAACTAAATAGAAAGAGATTTAGGATATGAAAGATAATCCCTAAGGTAACCATAAATAAAATATGTAAACACTTTACAGAAAAGTAAATGAGAAGTAATACAAAATGACTCATTATTTTAAAAAATTATCTAACAGAAAGTAAGATAGTAATAGAGAAAAGGAGGGACAAAAAATGATATAACTTACAGAAAGATATCAGAGAACTAAATTTTGCCTGATCAGTAATTACCTAAAATGTAAATGTAGTAAATTCTCCAGTCAAAAGGCAGAAATTAACATAATGGAAAAAGAAGCATGATACAAGTATATGGTGTTTACAAGAGACTTCTCTTAGATCCAAAACACAAGCCAGTTGAAAGCAAAGTGATGGAAAAAAGATACCCTGTAAATAGTAATGAAAAGAGAGCTATAACTAGGAACAAAGAAAGCTATTATATATTGAAAAACAGGACAATTAAACAAGAAAATATAACAATCTTAAATATATATGCATGTAATGGTTTCAGAGTTTTATTTAATTATGAATTCCAAAAAATATATAAATTGGATTATTCTTGTAAACTAATCTGTTCATCTGGGCATGATTAAGTTAGGATTAGGGTGTTAACTGCCAGTCAGTGGGACATTGAGCCCCACCCCTCAGTGGGTGTGGTCTCAAGTATAAAAGGCTAGACAAAAGGCAGCAGAAGCAGAGAGAAGCAGAGACTGGAGAGAAGCAGATTGAGAAAAGCAGATTGAGAGAAGCAGATTGAGAGCAGAGATTTAGAGAAGCAGATTTGAGAAGCAGTTCTGATGTTGGAGTGAGCCGATCGCCGGATAGTCTACAGCTGGCCTTGTGGAGAGACACAACGCAGAGAGTCTCATGGTCTACAGCTGAACTCGTGAAGGAAACAGAAGCTAAGCCCGGAGAGAAACGCATCCCCGGGAACAGAGGAACCCGGAAGCCTGAACCCTGGAGACGTCGGCAGCCATCTTGCTCCAACACGTGGACTTTGGTATGGGAAGAAATTTATGCTTTGGGGCCTGGTAGCTGTAAGCTTCTACCCCAAGTAAATACCCTTTATAAAGACTGACCGATCTTTGGTATATTTTAAAAGGCACGCCTGTGGCTGACCGAAACAATGCACCTTATAACAGGACTCAAAAATATAAATTAAATACTGATAGAATTGAAGGAAGAAATAGACAAGCCTCCAATATTCATGGAAAATTATAAATACACCAATTTCAATACTGGATAGACCATCTAGACAGAAGATCAACAACGAAAGAGAGGACCTGAACACAACATAAATCAACTAGATCTAACAGACAAATATTGAACACTTCACTCAACAGCAGAATTTGTGTTCCTTTCAAGTGCACATGGATAGATCATATATTAGAGAAAAGACAAATTTTCATAAATTTAAAAATATTGAAATCATATAAAATATCATCTCCAACCACAATGGAGTAAAGCTAAAAATCAATAACAGAAGGAAAACTGGAAAAATTATAAATATGTGAAAATTAAACAGAACACTCTTAAACAACCAATGAATTAGAGAAGAAATCACAAGGGAAATTAGAAAAGTTTAGAGGTGAATGAAAACAAAGACACAACATATCTTGAAAGTGGTTAACACAATTAATTTTAAGTTGTAGATATGTTATCATAATAGAGTTGTACTAGATAAAGAGTGAACCCTAATGTAAATTATGGTCTCTAATTAGTAATATAATTCAGGAAATATTGTTTCATCAATTGTAACATAGGTACCACATTAATGCAAAAAAATTAATAGGCAAAACTAAGGACGGGGCTGATATATAGAAACTCTGTACTTTCTGCATTATTTTTCTGTAAACCTACAACTTCTTTAATAAAAAAAATTAAAGAAAATGTATATGGAATGCAGTGAATGTGGTGCACCAAGGGAAATTTATACCCATGATGGCATCTGTGAAAAAGGAGTAATAAACTAATTAATAAACTAATTTCAGATCTTAAGGAACTAGAACAAAAAGAGCAAAGTAATCACAAAGTTCATAGATGGAAATAAGCAAGATTAGAGCAATGATAAATGAAATAAAGAATAGAAAAACAAGTGAGAGAATTAACCAAAAAAAAAGGTGATTCTTTGAAAAAATCAATAAAACTGGCAAACTTTTAGGTAGACTGACAAAGAAAAATAGAGAAAATATAAAAATAACTAAAATCAGAAAGAAAAATGATGATATCACTACTGACCTAACAGAAATATAAAGGAGTATAAGAGAATACTATGAACAATGTCGTGCCAACAAATTAGATAATCTGAATGAAATGGAAAAATTCCTAGAAAGATATGAAGTGACTCAGGAAGAAATAGAAAACCTCAACACACTTTTTCAAAAAATACAGAAATTGAATCAATATTCAAAAATTTCTACTAGAGGAAAAGCCATGGCCAGATGGCTTTACTGGTGAATTCTACCAAACAATTAAAAAAGAATTAATGCCAAATCCTTCTCAAACTCCTCCAAAAAATTCAAGAGGAGGAAAGACACCTTAATTTATTCTATGAGGCTAGCATTGCCCAGAAACTAAAACCTGATAAAAAGAAGAAAAGAAACTTACAGACCATTTTACCTTATAAATATAGATGTAAAAATCCTTAACAAAATATTAATACCCAAATCCAATAGCATATTAAAGATTCTTTACTGTAAAACTAAGTGGGATTAATCCCAGGAATCAAGAGTTGTTCACTATATGACAATCAATGCAATAAACCACATAAATAAAACAAAGGGAAAAACCACATGATTATCTGAATAGATGGAGAAAAGGCATTTGACAAAATTTAACACCATTTCCTGATAAAAACTCAGAAAACTATGAGTAGCAGGGAAATTTCTCAACATTATAAAAGCCATTTATGAAAAACACAACAGCTAACATCATACTCAATGATAAAAGACTTAAAGCCTTCCCATTAAGATAAGGAACAATACAAGGATGCCTGCTTTCATTACTGCTATTCAGCATTGTACTAGAAGTTCTTGCCAAAGCAATTAGACAAGAATAAAAAACAAAAGCTACCCAAATTGGAAAGGAAGAAATAAAACTATATTTATTTGCAGACTACATGATCTTATAGATAAAAAATCCAAAGTAATCCACAAGAAAACTATTAGAGCTAACGAATGATTTCAGCAAAGTGGCAGGATACAAGATCAACATACAAATATCAATTTTATTTCTAATTATTTGTAATGAATAATCTGAAGAGGAAATCCATAAAAATCCACTTACAATAAAATTTAAAAGAATCAGGGAGCGGATGTGGCTCAAGTGGTTAAGCACCTGCTTCCCACATGGGAGGTCCTGGGTTTGGTCCCTGGTGCCTACTGAAAACAACTACAACAAAATACAACAACAAGCACACAAACAAAAAAAAAACCTAACTCAGGAGAGCCCATGTGTCTCAGTGGTTGAGTGCTGGCTTCCCACAAATGAGGTCCAGGGTACAATCCCTGGCCCTGATACCTCAAAAAAAAAAATCAAATATCTAGGAAAAAAATTCACCAAGGATATGAATGATTGTACATTGAAAACTACAAAACACTGTTGAAAGAAATTAAAGAAGACCTGAAAACATGGCAAACCATCCCATGTTCACGGAATGGAAAACTTAATATTGCTAAGATGGCAGTATTACACAAAGTGATCCTCAAATTCAGTTTAAACTCTATCAAATTTTGAGCAGTATTTTATATAGAAATGGAAATATCATTCTTCAAACTCATTTGGAACTGCAGGTGGCCCTGAATAGACAAACCAATTTTGAAAAAGAAGTAAAAGTTGGAAAACTCACATATCCTGATTTCAGATTGAACTACAAAGCTACAGTTATTAAAGCAGTGTGGCATTGGCATAAAGATAGACATACAGACCAATGGAACAGAATTGGAAGTCCAGAAATAGACCCACACATCTGTGGCCAATTGATTTTTGACAAGGGTGCTAAGTACATGCAATGGGGAAAGAATAGTCTCTCCAACAAATGGTATTGGGAAAATTGGATATCTATATGCAGAAGAATGAACTTAAACTCTTGCCTCACACCATATATAAAAATTAATTCAAAATGAATCAAGAATCTAAATCTGCACTAATACTATAAAATTCTTAGGAAGTAACATAGTAGATAACAATATTAATGACCTGAAATTCAGTAATGAATTCTTAGATATGACATAAAAATCATAAGCAACAAAAGAAACAGGAGAGACATTTGACTTCATCAAAATGTTGTACACCAAAGGTATCATAAAAACATTGGAAAGTCAACCTACAGAAGGGAAGAAAATAGTTACAAACCATTATCAGATAAGGGTTTCTTATCCAGAATATATAAATAACATGTACAATGCAACAACAAAAGATAAACAATCCAATTTAAAAATGGGTAAAGGTCTTGAATAGATACTTTTCCAAAGAAGATATGCAAATGACTAATAAGCATAAGAAAAGATAGTCAACAACCTTAAGCCATTAGGGAAATGCAAATCAAATCCACAATGAGATACCATTTAACATCCACATGGATGGCTATTCTTAAAAAAAAAATGAAAAATAAGTATTGGAGAGGATGCAGAAAAACTAGAACTCTAGAACATTGTTGGTGGGAATGTAAAATGTTTTAGCCAATGTGGAATGTAATAAGATATTTCCTCAAAAAGTTAAATATAGAATTATCATAGGACTTGGTAATTCTATTTCTACTTACAAACCCAAAGTAAGTGAAAACAGGGTCTCAAATAGATACTTGTATCCTAATGTTTATATCAACAATATCCACAAACACCAACTGTCCATCAAGAAATGGATAGATAAGCAAAACTTTGTACATACACACAATAGAATATTATTTGGCCATAGGAAATAATGAAATCCTGAGACATGCTGCAACATGGAAGAACATTGAAAGCATTATGCTCAGTGAAATAAGCAAGATATTTAAGGACAAATATTGTATGATCTCACTATTAAGAGATGTATAGAAAAAGCAAATCTCCCAAAACAGCACAAAGCTTATTATCAGGGAATAAGAAAAGAGGGGGAAAGAGAAGAAAAAGGACAAGAATC
>PVKH010043423.1:0-10718 GCA_004027955.1 Chaetophractus vellerosus | reverse complement strand
GCTTTTGCCTGTCCATGGCAGCTTTTTGCCCTGCCCACGGCGGCTCCGGCCCGCCCATGGCGGCTTGCCATTCTCAAGGCGGTCTGCCCGCTAGGAGAGGTCCCCGGGAACCGAACCCAGGGCCTCCCATGTGGTTTCCCAGCGAGCTCTTTATCCACTGAGCTATCTAGCCGGGCCCTGTATTTTATTCTTAACAGAATGCAATTGAAATTGGTTATTAAATGTAGCAGTTTGGCATTATTTATGAATTCCAAAAATAGATATTGGATTATGTTTGTAAACTAGTCTCTTCCTCTGGGCATATTAGAGTGTATTGGGTTCAGATGTTTTACTCTTACTTGATTAAATAATGATTAAGACTTTCATTGGGCCATGTCAGTAGGACCCCCTTGGTGGATGGGAACTCACAGAGAAACTGTACCACAGAGAAGGAAGTTTGGAATTTTTGAGCCGGAGCCCTGGGAAGTAAGCACGGAGAAGAGAGAAGGCCCTGGGAAAAGAGAGGAGCCGTTCACCTGACAGTTTACAGCTGGCCTTGTGGAGAGAATAAAGCAGCTGAACCCAGAGAGAATCCAGCCCCAGGGAGAGAGACAAAACCTAGAGAGCCTGACCATGGAGCCTTAAGAGGAAGAGGAAGGCTGAACGTCGACAGCCATCTAGCTCCAATATGTGGCAACAGACTTTGGTGAGGAAAGTAACTTGTGCTTTATGGTGCTTCTACCCCCAAATAAATACACTTTTTAAAAGCCAGCAGGTTCCTGGCATTTTGTGTCAGCACCCCTTTGGATCACAAATAGATTAAGGAAGAAGGCAATCATGGGTATTGGGATGCTGGAATTAACAGTCTTTACCAGAGAGATAAATTTATTCTTTGCCTTGAGACTTTTATTTTCATTCTTTAAACATGTTCAGTTAAGCTTTGACATCTTGAAAGGACAGAAAATATTCCCTCTTCTTTATCATCCTCATATCATAATTTAAGTCATCATTATTATAACAGCAATTTACTCATTCCTGCATATACATATGCCACATTTCCAACCTCTGTGAAAATTAATTTCAGTCATTATTCTAGTCTAATTTAAAAGGTGGATTCGTTTTCTTTATATAACACAACAATAATTCTTTTACATAGATCTTGTCAGTCTGGCCTATTTCCTCTACTTTTAAGTACATTCCAGACTGCTTTTCTGTTTAATTTTTTAAATTGGAAATGATCTTAGAAATCATCTAATTTAATCCTCTCAATTTTCAGATGAGGATGCTGAGGCCTGGAAAGAGTATATTAAGCTACTTGTTCATGAAGGAGGAATTAATAAACAGTCTTCATGTTTGTATTCTTGGTTTTGTTTGCAGTTAAATGTGTCCACATATTATCTTTGTTTTTTTTCCTCCAATCAAATTCCCTTCTGCCTTTTTAAATTATGACGTTAAAGTCTTCTTTCAACCATTCTTATTATAAGCAGGAGATAAGACACAAACCACATAATATTTCCTTTACAAACTTCTCTTATGGATGGGGATGGGAAGTAGTATATTCATAAATCTGATATTTCCTCTCACTGAGGAAATCACACATATGATCATATATCTTCCACTTCAAATCTCATATCTTTGAACATTTGCATTTGTGTAACTGGCAGCCCTTTTCCCTTTATCAATTTTTTTTTTCCTTTTTGGACAGTATAAAGAGCCCTGAACCAAGTTCCCTCTATTCAAAAATAAATCCCAGTCTTGTTCTTTCTTATAAAACAAATCTTATTTTTTTCCTCCTCATTCATTTTATTTGTTGATTAATTGAACAACCTTTACCAATACCTTTGACATGAAAGGTACAAAGAAATCTGTGTATGTAATGCACAACTTAAAGAGGAAGCATGTGACACAACATGAAAACATATTTTGCTTGATCCCAGGAAGCTTCATTTCAACTCCTAGGTCTCTTTTTCCCTACTGTGATTTTCCTACTACTGCTTTTCTTTATTGCCAGAACACAGCAAGTGGTAAACAGCCATACATTGTTTTTGCATTTTGTTGAACTTCAGACTCTGCAATGGAAAATCCTTTTCTGTTTTCTTCTCTAAACTTCATTGTCTCATTTGTGACATGTGGTTGCTTGCTTGGGAGAGGGTAAGCCTGGGTTTGATGGAGTTATTGGGTGATTTCTGGACTTAATACAGTCATACATATAGGTTATGTTTTCGATATTGTTGCTGTTGCAATTCTGTCTTTTTCACATAAAATTGTGCTTGGCTTTGCTTACACCATGCTTTCATCTTCTCATTCATATTTCGCAGACTCTTGAATGTCTCCTGGTGTGTTGACTTTCTAATACTTTCAACATTCCAGGTCCCACCCACCCAGACCCAGAGAGGATTGAATTCCTTCCAAACTCCACTATTGCACACTACAGAGGTAATCACGGATATAGAGCATAATCTGATGGCCAGCCTTCAATAAATAGAATGTTCTTATCATTGTTAAGTGATCTTTCACCACAACTCACAATGGTGGGTAAAGGTGGCAAGAAATGAGCTAACCAAAGTGTAAGATATTAATAAAGCTAATTAAATACTACCCAACATTTTTCAATTATATTCTTAATAGTATTTATAAATCAAGGTATGTTCCTTTCCATTTTTCAAAAAAGACATCAAGAAAAGAGAAGATAAACCCACAATTTTGATGAAAAACAGAGTTTTCAATCTAGATTAAACCTATTACCAGGCAACCTATTCAAGGAAACAGACGTGTTTCCTTGAAAGTAGGTAAAATATGCTACTTCTTGGTGGTAAAGACTTGATGTGATATTATTTTGAATAAGCTTTGAAGGGAAAGCCATATTTCTTCAGCATTTTCTTGTCTTATCCATATAAAATGGCAACTGATTTAGGAATAAGCTCTTAAGGATCTATTCTTGTAAACTTAACTCTAATAAACTAAATGTCAATGTGATAAAAAGAATCTTTACAAAAGGAAAAAATCTATTTCATGCCAATTTTGAAAAATGTGCTTTGCTGTAGGTTTGAGAGGCTTTTGGGTATACACTTGGGGTCTATTCACTTAGTTTTTGTATAGCACTAACTCCCAGGGAGAGTTTGTGGTAAAATTGCCACATTATTTATCTCAGTAGATGGTGGCAATGAAGCATGAGAAAAGTTTGTGATCATTTTACTTCTTGATGAGCCCTTTTCCTCAGAGAATTCACGGCCTCAGGACTGTAAACTTATAAACTAATAAATGCCCATTGTAAAAGCCAACCCAGTTCTTACTACTCTAGCTCCTTTCCATGGCCATCTACTTTTGTAGCACAGCTACTGACCATGAGGACAGGGGCCAATAAACAGTTGTTGAATGAATTAATGAATAAGTTGATAAATTCCTTCCACTATGTGGTACATGCTCCTAATCTATTTGAATAACTCATATAGCATCCTACTTTTGGTTTATACCAGTTACCTTCACCTCTGCTCCCTACTTCAGAACTCCAGTGCTCTTGCTTAGGTGCTCATCATCTTTCTCAAGGCAACTAGAGAACACTTACAGTGGATCTCCCAGCTTCCTGGGTCATATTCTAAACTATAGATAAGACCATGCAATTTTCTGTTTATAAAATTTTTATTGGCCACATTGTTGAGAGGCTAAAATCCCAACTTCTACTTGTGAAGTTCAAAACCTTCCATAATATGATCACAATTATTTTGTAGAATCAAACTCTTGGTACTTCTTGTTATAATGTAAGCAGCACATTATTCTTCAAATCCAAGATTAAATAACTAATTGTCACCTCTCATGTGAAGTAGCTTTAGATTTTATCATCAGCTTTGGAGGGTAGTGTCTTCCTCTCCTCTATACATGAAGAGCCTTTCGTTGTACAATAACATTAACTGAATAAATGAACACATTGAACTGTGGCCTGTTTCACTTCAGAAATTGAATTTCTATGATTAAATCTCAACTTTTGGGTGTTATTTAACAGTGTTAAATTCAATTCAATTAGCATTTTAGCTTACTAATTCAACATGTTATATTAATGGATTTTATGTGCCAAGATCCATGCTAGGTCCCAGGGAAATACACAAAAATGATTAAATTGTGGCCTCCACCTTGGAAAGGGCAAAATCTAATAGGAGAGATAGATAAGTAAACATAAAATCAAATGTAATATTGCAAGCACATAATAGAGACAAGAACAAAAAATATCCTTGATAGTTAGTGTATTACCACCATTAGGAAAGTCATGATGATGTGGGCTTAAGAAAGGCACATTATGAGTATTGTGGAAAGACTTTATTTCCAGAAAACAAATAAGACTATGGAGTGACTTAACAGTTATCCAATGGAAGAGGATTTTCAGTTATTTTGCACATTTTCAGAACACAGATAGAAAATTAATAAGTGGAAGCTATAAGAGATAGAGTTTGAATCAAGATAGAGAAAATCCTTCTAAAAATGAAGATATTAAAAGTTAAAATGAATTTCCTCAGGAGGTGAGGCCATAGAATGACCAGCATCTCTTGCTGACTCTATAAAATAGGAGGAAACCAGAATGTTTATGATGAAACAACTTAGTGTAGTGGATTGTGATATGGAGCAAAGGAAAACAAGAATTTTATTCAGGGTGCTTTATTTTCCTGATTATATGACACAGATGCTGACCTCTTTGACTCTATTCCCTCATCTGAAAAAAATGGAGACAATAAAACCTGCCTCAGAGGGTTACTGTGACAATCAAATGGGTTAAAGTAGTTGAAGGTTCTTTGTGAACTGTGATGTGCTATAAAATATGAGGCTTAATTATTATGTATGATGATAAGAAAAATAAGAATAGCCATATGCATTATGTCAGTTGAGGCTTTTGGTAATCCTAGGAGCTAGACAGAATAATTATCTTCTCCTACAGATAAGGGAAAAAAGTATCAGATTACAAGTGACCATCCCATAGTGACATAGTTGGTCAGTGACGGGCAGGACTGGAAGTCATGACTTCTCACATAGAGCTAAAAATTATTCCCCCTGTATCACACAGCCTTTATGATGAAGTGGCGTCTGTAACCTTTTACAGTTCACAAAGTGCTTTGGACAGGAGTAAGAGTATGTTTAGACATGTCTACGTTATATGCTTATGTGATTTTTCTACTCATGGTATTAGGGTGAAAATGACAACTGTTGTCTAGATCTACCCTTTCTTTCATAAACAATGCCTTTATTTAATAAATCTCGACAAGATTTTTTTTCAATTAGTAGCTTTAAAAAAAAGGGAGGGGGTTAATCAAGATGAATTGAGTACCCACTATGGAATATCAGGCATATATATTAAATTGTAAATGATATGCAGAAAACCTGTTATTAAATTTGTTGTAATTATCATTACCCATTATTTTGGCAACAAACTAGACCATATCTCTGCTTTTGTTCTCTTCAGTCACTCTCTTGTTCTGCATGTTCTCTTATTTAAATGTTCTAGTGCTTGATCCCTGGTCAACTCATGATGAATCAATCATTTCTTTATGGCAAAATGGTTATATTCTCTGCAGGATGTTCTCAGGAATGATTCAGTGCTCAGTAATTTAAATGTTTGTGCTTTCTGCCTTAACTATTCACAAGTTAGAAAATAATTTTGATGTTTATTCTTAATTGCTATTACATCAATGTTTCAAGGAAGGGGATTAAGGAGATGTGACTCTCTTTGCTCTTTATGAAAACCCAATGTTCTTTGTGAAAATTTTCTGGAGTCTCAAGGGAAGGTGATTTTATGGTTTTCTTTGCATTTAAAAGAAATTAATTTTATATTTTAGGCTCGATACTTCTTTGTACACCCTCTGCCATCACTTAGAAGTTCTTTCTTCTGTCTTTTCCCATTTTTCACACCATCAACTGCAACTCCCACCCACATTTACAGAATTTGGGATTAAAAGCATTTCTGTTGCAACAAAATAATTTTTCAACAAGAGTTAGTAGTTTAATTGTTTGAAAACTACTAATTATGGGTTACTATTTTATATAGTCAATCTCATTAATAAATATGAGAAAAACTGAGAAAATAGTTATATACAACCAATCCTTTCAAAACATGCCTCCTTTGATCTGCTTTCTATTAAAAGCTCACAGTTCACTGGCTAAGTAGTCTGTTGATATTTTTGTGTTCTTTTCATCTGTTAAGATGTACAATTTTAAAGGACTTATGAATTTTTTAATCACATGGAATTTTAATGACAATTCTCTAAGATGGTATGCAGTAGCATAAGATGTAGGCCAGTGATGAAGACTTAAACCCACCAGCAATTCAAAATCTCAAAAAACTTGTAAAATGCCACTGTTTAGGAAATCACAGCAGGGTTGCTCATCTTTTTTATATGGATTATATATAAATTTATACTTTATATATTATGGATATTTATAATGGAATTTATAATTTCATTCACTGCTAAGAAATATATATACACATTAAATAATATAAACATATATGTATACATATATACAATACATATAAACTGTGATATATATATGTATGTATATGTATGTGTGTGTGTGTATTTCCCAATAGCTATTGCCTTTGACTTTAGAGTGAGTGGAAAGGAGAGAAAAATCCTCCTCCTATTTCAATTAACCTGGAAGGAAAGGAATAAAAATGGTACCAGTTGTATAACCATTTTTTTTCTTTTTTCCAAAAGCACCTGGACATGCAGGCAAAGGCCCACTTTCCCCTCTAGGCTGCAGTGCTGTATATGTAACACATTCTTCTCGTTCATGCTTAGGGGTCATTATAAGAACTATCTACTTATATTCCATTGCAATTGATTGAATATTATACATCAAAAAGTGGAGAGAAAGTGTTTAAGATTTTATGAATGCAAGTGAAATGATTAGAGCTCACAGAACTTTGAATTCTGAAGCATGACTTCTGTCTTGTCCTTATATAAGCATCTTTGATCTTCTCTTCACTTAGCTTTTTAGATGACTTTCATGTGGTCATATAATTGTTTTATTTTTTTAGGAGAAACAGTCATGTACCGTTATTTTTTTAAAATATATGGCTACTTTTCCGAATCTCAGCAGAGTTGCAGCCAATACCTACTCTCTAGTTCATCGAAATCACCCAGGATAACTAACAAAATATTGATGGACAACCCCCACCCCCCAAAAGCAAAAGTATATACAACTACAAGCAAAATAGTTCCTTCCATCTGTCGCATAAAATCTAAGCCCCCTCTCAACCTGAAGCAGAGCAGTCATCACCATCCCCAAATCCTTAAGACTGAGGAATGAACAAACATATAGGGAGAATACAACCATGGACCAAAGTAGGCTTATTGTTGTAGTAATGGGAGAACCAGTAACATTGATATAAAGATAGTGGTTACCAGAGGTTCTGACGGGAGGGGGAGGGAAGAATAGGTAGAACATTGAACATTTTTGGGCATTGGAATTGTTCTGCATGATATTGCAATGATGGAAAAAAAACATTGTCAAAACCTATAAAATTGTACAATGCAAACTGTAAACTATAATATAAACTATAGAACATGGTTAGTAGCAATGCTTCAATATTTGTTCATCTATTGTAGCAAATGTACCACTCATGTAAGATATTATTAATAGGGGAAAATGTGAGGAGGGTGGGGTATATGGGCATCCCCTATGTTTTTGATGTAACTCTTCTGTAATCTAAAACATCTTTAAATATAAAGTTAACTAAAATATATAGGGATACTTTTAAAAGAAAGTTTCGATTCCATTACAAGTTGGGGGACTTCTCAAATCAGATGGAATTAATATTTACTCTTCTGTGTGTTATGAGGAAGAGAAGTTGGAAGAACTAGATGATAATTCTGTGTCTTCCATAAAATAATTTTGTGACCTTGGGTAAATCATTCATCTGATGCCTTCTTTTTTCTCTTTCTACAATGGGCTACTTTATCATTTTTTAAAAGACTAATGGAAATAATCAATTTGAAAGCAGTTTAAGAATGATTTTACAAATGTGAAACATTGTTAATATAAAAAACCAAGTTTGAGGATTAATATTATAATAAACATTCTTTAATAAGCAAGAAGACACTGTGCAAACACAATAAACTTTCTTTCAAATCTCACAGTTTTCCAAATAGTAACTATACTCCCTTGTGTCCTCATGAGCAGTGGGAGGTTGCCAAGACTATGTGAACATTTCCTGTGTGGAACCCTTAGAATTAATCTCTCAGAATGGAGACACTCCTAGGAAACACCTGGAGGTCTTGGTTTCTACACATCAGACATCGTTAAAAGTCTCCAAATGATATTATTTTAGTTATATGATCTCTTTGCATTCCTTTACTATCCATTTTATTTGATAACTCTTGAGCACTTACTTTGTGACAGATACTGTTCTTGGCACTGGAAATACAGGGGCAAACAAGGTTCCTCCCTTTACAGAACTGTCTCTGAAGGGGAATCAGACTTCAAGAGGCATTATGATGAAGCAAAGAGCAATTTCCCAGAAAGGCAGAGGTAGGCTATTTCATAATGCAATAAAATTGACCTTCACTTTGTATTTTCTTTCCCTTTAGCTGCACATGCAGCTGAACTATGGTTTTCATTTCACTTATGCTGTCCATTTTTCCTGACTTAGAGAACATTGTTATTCCCCAACCCCTCATGCACG
This sequence comes from Chaetophractus vellerosus, assembly GCA_004027955.1. Taxonomy (NCBI): domain Eukaryota; kingdom Metazoa; phylum Chordata; class Mammalia; order Cingulata; family Chlamyphoridae; genus Chaetophractus; species Chaetophractus vellerosus. The sequence goes on along the minus strand of PVKH010043423.1, from coordinate 2,074 downwards.
TTTGTTGATCTCTGCCATGTTTTACCATGTGTCTTCCATCCTTTAATTAGTACATTTAAGCCAGTTTTTCTTAAAGTATTTTCCATGGAACATTATCCCTCTAACAGCACTGAGAAGCCCTATAGTAAATGACTACTCAACTTCACTTAACAAAGCATTTCCCAAACTTACTTTTACTATTAACTGTGTAGTCTCTTCTCTATCATAATATCCCTTGGTTCTTATTATCTGAATATCACATTCTAGGGAAGTGAGCATTAAGCAATCTTCAAAAACTTACTTACCCATTTTTTTGTCATTCTCTCTCAAAGTCTAGGTCTTGGTAAAAACTTGAAACAAGAACATTTTGCCCTTCAGGAGTAAGTTTCTAAGTTAAACAAACAAATCATATAGCAAAAGTGTAGCATCACATTATTTTCATTAATTGCTCAAAGATAAGAAATAAAAGGTATCTTTTATCTTTTAAGGTTAGCACATTTATTTTTAAAAATTGAGAATACAATTAAACAAATGAGTACTCACTGTAGTACTATAGTATGCTGATGGTTTGAAAGAAAAAGGTTAAATGAATGAGAAAGTTGCTAACATGATAACAGCTATAGAATTATATTGCTAGGCAAATTGAGTAATTTTTCTGAAAGCTTTGAAGATTCCATCTTGAGATACAGTACACTAATGCACACATAAATGAAAGTTCTTGTAAAACATTAAGATTCAAGCTGGGGTCTTGAACTTGTAAGTCCACACTATTTTTTACTCTCTGTTAGACTAATTTTTCTCTCATTTGCTTTAATAAAAATTCTTTATAAAAGTTTCCCAAATAAGACTACCAATTCAGTGAATTTTCTTTACAGTAACATGAATAAATTTTAGTCAACTCTTTTTTCTGGTGTGTGGTTTTGTTACAAAGCTACTGGTTCTGCTTGCAAGGACTAAGGAAATCAACTTGTCATCTGTAGATAAGGGTGTCCTCCTCAAGGGCTGGTACCAAAGTCCTTGTTCATCTCTTCCTTTTCCTCAGTGCTGCTCCTGCAGGTGCTGCTTTCTCCAGGCCCTCTCCATTTTCCCTCTATACATCCTTCCTGGCCAATCCACCTTTAGAAGGCTTCAACTGATATTTATATGCATTTGACTCTAGAAAATATGTATCTAGACTTGATGTTGGCCCCAGAGCTCAAGGTCTAAATATTCCCCAGGACCTGACCCTTGCCTAGACCATATTCAACACACTTGAAATGTATTGAAGCTGAACCTTTATCTCTTACCTTAACCATTACCCTGATGCCAAGCAAGCAAATGAAATTCACCAGTCTTTTTTGGGGGCGGGGGATGGGGAGGGGGTCTTTATCTTTTACAGACAGTCTATCTCAGCATCTACAGGATTTTACTACTTTATCCCGTCAAAGCTAAGTCTTCTCAATAAGAGCAACTGCTTTCCTTTTAAATATGTTTTATCCTCTTTGTTATGTATATATATATATATTTCCCAGAGAATAGCATAAATCTTGACCCATAGCAAGTTCTTTATGTATATTTGTCACATGAATGAATGGGTGAGTCCAAGGGAAGAAATGAAACTAGGTGATGTGTTGTAGAGAAAGTTATACAACTATGATCTGGGGAGAAACACTATCCTGAGGATTAGTACCTTCAAATAGAGGTTGAGTCCCAGGGGGAAAAAAATAGAATCCCAATTACAGTATTAGAGTGGGTGAGAACGGTGTGGTATAGTGAAAAGTGTCAAAAGACCTTGCCTCTACTAGCCTCTAGTAGAGTATATTAAATTAGCTGTTTACTTGCCTTTCTCCCTTACCAGACTGAGGACTCATAGAGGGCAGAAACCCTAATACATTCATCTTTGTGTCCATAGTCCCTGGCTCAATGTCTAGAACACAGTAAACATGCAGTAAATATTTCTGGATAAATAGATGGCCTAGGACAAGTTAGTAACACTTTTTTAACTTTACTTTTTTCATACACAACATAAGGATAATAATAACTACTGTGGTGGTTGTTTTAATGATAAAACAAGAGCATGTATGTAAAGCAAGAAGCATAACATTTGAATGGAAAG
>PVKH010043422.1:0-10721 GCA_004027955.1 Chaetophractus vellerosus | reverse complement strand
GTGGAGACTCACACAGTAACTGAGAGAAAACTGAATTCCCATCCTGGAGTGCTCTGCCATATTCTCTAAGGGAGCAGCAACAGTCCCCCAAATGCAGGGGCAGTGACTCATGAAGGAGGATGATCCTCTGATGGGCCCTTGATATTGACAACTAGGCTTATGAGCCTTTGCTCTTGAAATTGAAACTTAGCCCACTGTTACAGGGTGCCTAAGGGTTGCCTCCTGAGAGCTTCCCTGTTGCTCAAATGTGGCCTTGCTCTAAGCCAAACGCAGCATATGAATGCATTACATTCCCCCCAGAGTGGGACCTGACTACCAGGGATGAGCCTCCCTGACACCAAGGGATTGCTACCAAGCACCAACTAGCAATACAACTGGAAAAACACCTTGAATAAAAGGGGGGAAAGGTAAAGACAAATGAGTTTATGTGGCTAAGAGACTTCAAGTGAGTCGGGAGGTCATCCCAGAAGTGATGCTTATGCAAGTCTCAGCAGGATCTCATAAACTGCCAAAGTGGGTACTACCCCTAATAGTGGGGTTCCTGATGGCTCTGGAGACACCCAGGTCCTATGGTCAGGGTGGATAGCTCCAGAGTTTGGTGCCTTGCCAGTGGGCCCTACTTTGGAGTTTGTGCTCCTTTGAGTGACAGAGTTGGACTCAATTATATCTTCCCTGCACATGGCTCATCTGTCCCTTCTATTTAAACCTATACTTGGTGCTGGAGTTTGTAGGTGTATGTCCAGAGACTCGAATCTTTGGGCTGTCCATGTGCCACCTGGGTCCAGAACCTCGGCAGAGTTGCAACACCTACTCTACAGCCCATTGGACTCACCCAGGACAACTGGCAGGGAGATAACGATGTACAATTGCTGTCCCAGGGACTGGAGAGAGTCTGCCACTATAGGCAGGAGTCTCATCCATCTTCCTCATGGGATATGAGCCCCCTCTCAATTGGAGTTGGAGTGGACATCACCATCCCAGAATCCTTGGGATTGGGGAAAGAACTATGAACTACAGTGGACTTACTGGTATTCTACTATAGACATGTTGTGATTCTAGCAATGGAAGAAATTACAACATTGATGTGGAACCAGTGGCCACTGAAGGCTCTGGGGGCAGGGAGAGGGAAAAACAGTTGTAATACAGGGGCTTTTCTGGGACTTGGGAATCATCCCGAGTAACGTTGCAATGACAGATATAGGCCATTTTATATCACTACACATCATGCAGAACTGTGTGGGAGAATGTAGACTACAATTTGAACTATGGTCTGTGTTTAATGGCAAAGCCCCAGGATGCGTTCACCAATTGCAATGAATGTGCCACACTAATGAAGGATGTTCATGTGGGAGGGTGCGGGAGGTGTGGGGAGTGGGGCATATGGGAATCCCTATATCTTTTGTGTAACATTTATGTAATCTAAATATCTTTTAAAAAATAAAAATAAAAAAGGTAAAAAAAGGAGGTTAACATACTAAGGAAAGCATGGACACTATTTTCAGCCATCCTCAAGTCCCACAAAGCCCTCTCTCCAGAGAAGAGGAATAGCCTTGTCTGGGTAAGAATTTAAGTCAGGCTCTGAAACTCCCATAGGAGACAGTGATAATGCCTCCCTCACATCTGGCATGGAAGATTAAGGCACTTGCTTTACCCAAAAGAACAGAACATCTGTATTATAGGCACTTGTTTTAAAATTCAGTCATAAATTGACTGTCACAGAAAACTTGCTAAAACCTTATTACAGAAAACTGCATCTGAAAGAGGCTGTTGAACATGTTAGTTATCTAAGCTCTAAACTTGAACTCAAAGTTACTAGGGGGAAAAAAATCCCCCAACCATCCTATTTAGTCCCTTGCAGAAGTGATCTATTGCTACAGTTTAATAGTTTGCTTTGATGCAAGAAATAATTTAATACAATATGTCTTTCATAGAATCATATCTGAAGATGTTGTCCCTTGTGGTACTCAATAGTCATTATCTAAGGAACTTCATAAACTGCACAATTAATTCCTTTCATTTTGTGCAAAATGAAAAAAAAGAAAAGAAAAGATTGTCTTTGTCTTTTTCATCGGCCCCTCTTCTTCAGCTCACTCTGTTAAAACAGGAATCTTCCAAGCTTGGGTCCTATCTCTCTTCTCTCATTACATCCTCTCCACTTCAGTGACTTCATCTAGTTCTCAATTTCAGCTATCATCTCTATTTCAATGACACTCATATCCCTTCAACAAGCCCCAAACTCAATGACTAGCAGTTTCTAATAGAGCTTCTTGTGATGATAGAAATGTTCTCATCTGCTCAGTCAATACAGTAACCACTACACATATGTAACTATTGAGCACATAATTAATTTATATTTAAATACAAGGCCTAATGGATCACATACTGGAAGCACAACTCTAGGCTTCCATTTACAGCTGTCTGCTGAGGCCTCTCATGCCTTCCAGCACTCCAAAACCAATATGCCCAATTCAAGAACATCAAAGTCTGCTCCATAATAGCTCCTCCCTTTCATTTGCTTATTCCTGATAATTACGCCACCATGTAATCATCCAGACCATTGATGATAAAGAAGAAAAACTCACTTTAAAAATCAAGGAAGAAAAATTCACTTAAAAAGTAATGAATAATTTAGAATAAGTGTGTACAGCAACAAATTAACGTGTTTTCTCGTTGTTTTAATTATTCCATTCCCTCCTGGAAACATTAGCCAGTATTCACAATATTGCATCAATATAAGATGGATTAAGTGCTCTGCATTGATCAGAAAGGGAATTTCAAAGGAAAATCTATGATATAATATGAGGAGGGAAAGATGTCAAGGTTGTTAGTAGAAATGCCTTGAATTAAATTATTTAATTCAGGAGGAAATATGAAGCTCAGTAGCTGTAGAAGAGGGAGAGGAAGGTAAGAAAGCAAAGAGAAATCTTTTGACTGCTGAGAATTCTTTCAACTGCTAAAATTCTTTTGACTGCTAAGTTAATTAAGGTCTCAGTAAAGACTGAAACTGTGCAAGCCACTCCCGGCTGCTCTTGGGTAGTGAGTTGCACGTTCTGGAAACTATTTTACAAAGAGGAAAAAGCAGAGAGACAATAATTATAGGAGGAACTATAGAGGGTCTAGAGAAACACAGTCCAATAGAAATATAAAGTGAGCCACAAACATGTAGTTTTAAATGTTAGTAGCCACATTTAAAAAGTAAAAAGAAGAAATTTATTTCAATATTTTATTAAATTCAATAGATCCAAAGTATCATTTCAACATGGAATCAATATTTTTTAATTACCCATGAACTATTTTATGTTTTTTGTACAAATTCTTTGAAATCTTTACATTTAAGGTACAGCTCAATTTGGACCCTAAATTTTCAGTGGACATATTTGATTTGTATACAGCTTTCATAAAATTTACAGTTGAAAAAATATATCCACACACCCTAGTTGTTCCAAACATTCTTACAAGATTTCTAAAATTGAATTATCAGTTTTAAATATAAACTTAACTTTAAATCAATTAAAAGTAAATAAAATTTAAAATTCAACTCCACGGTCACACTAGCCACATTTCAAGTGTCCAGTAGCCATGTGTAGCTGGAAAAAGCCTTGGGAGGATTTTGTCAGAAAGATGTGCTGTAGATAAAGGCTGCCTAATATAGGAAAGAATTTGAGTCTCGTATAAAATACGGGTTAATTTGAACATGTACAGCTGAGAGAGCTTCGGGGATTGCAAAACTATTCTTTCCCTCCAACTGACTCTTTCCAAGCCAATAGAGGTAACTAAATCATGTGGTTATAGGTCTATGATGACCCATTGTTCCCTACTTATTGGTCTCACTACCTGAAAGGAACATTGACCTGGAAAATAGACACAGCTTCTTTCTTATAAATGGCTTTAGGACTGAAGCTATCTATAAAGTAAGGTAATGGGAGTAGAACAAGCAGTCAAGAAATAAGGGAAATAAATATGCTTGAGTGTCAAATCCAAAAAGTTGTTGGTATTTCTTGTATTTAACCATCATATTACTACCATAGTAGAAGAACTATGCCATAACAATGTCAATAAACTTCACAAATTCAAAGGATCATACTAACTCAAACTAGTAGGCTGTCAGCTTCCAAAGCACAGGAATTTTTGTCTGCTTTATTCACTGCTATATCCCCAGAACCTGGAATGTAAGCCCGTAGTAGGAGATCAGCAATTGTTTGTTTTGTAAAAAAAATTAATGAACAGCTCCATAGCTTCCCATGCAAAAAAAGATAACAGCTACAGTATCACATAGAATCATGTTCCAAATCTGATATTCGTTCATTCATTTTTCTCAACAAACATTTGTAACTATTCACTGTGTTAATCTCTCTATTGGATGCTGTGTACATAGAAATGATAAACACAAAAAGGACTCAAGAGAAAGAAGTTTCTTACAACAACAAAAAATAATGTCTTCATGTGCATTTTAAAAATCCATTTCACTGATAGTGATTTTATTTTCTCCAAACATTGTTTCAAACATCAAAATCATCTTAATCAGAGGCCAGCACATTCCACCTAATTCTTAAAATATCATCCAACCTCCATCAATAGAAATAAACATCCCCCCTAGAAAGGCACCAGACTCTATCTAGTTTTATTTATCATGCCCTAATTAGGCATCTCATTTAAGTTTTCTTTCCAAGCTCATATGGGAATTTTCCTATCATTCCTTGCTTACCCAAAGCTATGCATTTTTTTCTTTCTTTCTATTTTGAGGCTTTTCAAAGCAAGCTAATCATGGGCACATTTCCAAACGTATAAGAATTAAAGAAAGGGTTTGATTGCTTAATTCTTGCCTCTGACTCAGAGTGTGTGTGAATTAGCTAAAGCCAAAGTCCTCAGCATGCTCTGGAGAGCTCTGTGATCCACTGATTAGCAATGACAAGGCCATCTGGCCTTCCTGCAGCACATTGGAGAAAATGTCTTTTGGCATAAAAATCAGGGATGCCTATAATTTAGAATGAGTCAAGTGCTGCCACCACTTTTGCAGAAAATGGTGTCTGACTACAACATGAGGCCTATCCCAAAGGAAGTTATGTCTGTGCACACCAGTGGCATGGTCTTAAAAATCGGCCTTCTCCCTCACCATCCTTAAAGACTTCTCATACCTATCCTTTAGTGATCTTCCTCAACAATCCTCTTTTGATTGTTTTTCTTCCTCCATCAATTATGGCACCTAAGTTGTCAAACTTGGATTTGAGGCTTGTGTGTGCTTTTTGGTTGATTTTTAAAATAGCTAGTCATTGGGGGATGTGACAATGAAGACAAAAAAGGGAGGTGGAATGGTCAGAAGGATGTAGTTGAGGAGCTAGAAGCTGGCATGTGGATGGACCCAAGGTCAGCTGGGCTAGCTCTGTCCTGCTCTCGCCTTATCCACGCAGCCTGGCCCAGGACCTGAAGATGAAATGGAGCACAAGGATGACAAACATTCCAGTGGGAAGAGATTAGTCGGGTGCCCATGAGTAGGTCTTGATGTAATTAGCAGTACTTATTGAAATGTTGAAGACAGCAAGCACTCTTGACTTCTCCAAACCTATGACTTCCAGAGTGGTTTTATACAAGAATATCAAATGGCCTGTGCCTTCTGGAATAATATAACCTTCAGTCATTAGACCATGCATCCATTTTGGGAATAAGAACAAGAGCACTGTCCTTGTAAATCCTACCTACACCTGAGTCCCTCATTAGACTAAGGATTGATGACAATAAGACAAGTGAAAATTGGACTCCCCTGGTGAAACTTCATAGAGTATTCCTTTGTGACCTCATGGATGAGATTTTCAATGCAGGCAGACTAAACAATGAAATAGCTGAATGGGCAAGGATTGTATGCTTAATTCATAAGGCATATTTACCTTGGTAAATATCCCATAACAGTTGCAATTAGCATCAATTCTCCCTTTGAATCTTAGAGTCTTGCTTTTCATGTATACTCTTTATGAGTCTCATAGGCCTGATGTTCTCAGTGAGTTATGCCGGCTTTACATTATATTAATTAAATTCTGTGCTTTTTAGTTTGCCCTAATTCCTTGAAGACAGAGGTTTCTCAATGTGAGCTATTTTGGTTGCATGCTTTTGTGAAGTCAGCATTTGAATTCAGACATATTTTTCCCATAAACAGTCTAGACAGGTCTGAGAAGACTACAAATACCCACAGATTCTTCCCCTTCAGGCTTTTCATGAACTGAACAGTCTTGGATGATCAAGCATGGACACTATATACTCACATTGGTGAGAACAGACACACAAGTACCAGAAGGCCCGTGCAGACGAGAGGAATTCTGCACCTTATGCTACAAACGAGGTTCCATCAAGGCTGGAAGAATTACAGTCTTCCAAAAACCAGGATTAAAATTCACACTGGAAGCCACACTTACTGCTCTTGATTATAAAAAGTACAACAGGTTTAGCTGCCATGTATCTGACAAGACTCTATGCAAATTCAGATACTCTCCCAACTCTGTGCATGTCATCTGTGGTCTCCTATATTCAGTTTTGCAAGCGTCTGTTCTCTGTAGAAATTATTCAGTATGCCAGTATCCACTCTGAATATCAAGTTTCTTCCTCAAGTCTTACTGCACTAAATAAAAAAAAAAAAAACTAAAGAAACAATTACACTGTTATTTTACTTCTCTCTTATAAGAGACCCAGGCTCTGAACAAATATTTAGCCTGAAGGGGAAAAAAAAAGGAGTAAATTGCTCTTTGGAGAGGAACATTAATTCTTTCAACTTTCTTATGTGTCATTTAACAAATTATCCATTTCCAGGCACTAAATGGCTCTCTGGTGGCCAGGCTACATTAACAGCCATGTAAAAGCAACTCTTTTATTTATAATTTACTAATGATATCTATTTTATCCTTGTGCCAACTCTTCATAATTGTTTGTGAAAAAGGTAAGCAGACAAAGACAACTCCACAAATAGGTGAACTAAGAGACCACTCATTCATGGTTCTCACCAGTCAACCCACAAGTAAATTGACCCTTGATCCCTGAAATAAAATTCCATAAAGTTATTCAACAAATATTTATTTATTGAGGGCCTACTGTGTGCCAGGAAACAAATTCAGGTCTATGTCATCCAGGGGCTACTGGGCAATACATACATTAGCAGCAGGAGTGGGATGACTTTTAGCTTTCTTCTTTTCACACACAGGAGAGCTTGACCCTGAAGAGTGGATTATGGCAGTATACAAAGAAAGCAAATATTATGATATGCCTCCTACAAGTTTCACACTTTTTATGTATAATCTTATTTGTTACTCACAATAACTGAGAAATAAATTAGATTGGGTGTATAATTTTGTAATTTAAAAACTTCGACTCTGGGAGGGTAAATATAACTTATGCAAAGACAAACAGCTAATATATGGTACAATCTAAATTTTAATTTGTATCTGTCTCACTTTAAAGGGTGTACCCTTTTGTTAAGCCACACAGTTTGTGGGTATAGGGCACAGCTGCTAGAAAAACTGATGCAAATTTTTGCTTTATTAATAAGAAGTCTATTGTTCAGCTCAAGGGAGTATAGTAGGAAGCCATGGAGAGCAACCAGAAGCTGAAAGGCAACAGAACCCAGAAAAGAAAGAAGACACCACCATGTGTGTTGCCATGTGACAAAAAAAAAAAAAAGCCATACAGAAGATACCAAAAGAAGCCTCTCAGCCTCTGAAGCCAGGAGCCAATAAATTCCTGTTGTTAAGTCAACCCTATGTTCGATATCTGTTTTAGCAGGTGAGTAACTAATACACAATCCTTGGGAGACAGAAGGTCTGCAAATAAATGGGATATGTAGCAAGTTAGGTATGACCTACTGTAGAACTAGAGAGATGATTTTTGAACGTGGGAAAGAGCAGGTGAATACAAGAGACAGAAGAGGTATCATCAGGGGTTGATAACTGACTAGATGAGGGACAGTAACTGATGATCCCAATATTTTGAGTCCAAGAGTGGCTGCTTGGAAGGTAGAGTCACCAGCCTTACCAACATGTCCACTGTCACTTGCACTCTACAAGGAACACCTAGCTGGCAGAAGAAGGGAGCGAAAGCAGAGCTCTTAATCCAAAAGCAATGGCAGACAGACCTGGGGTTTTAATGCTGAGAGCTGTGAAACTCCCCTCTCAGCACCTTGGCTATACCCCTAGCTTGAGATGTTCTTCCTCTTGACATCTGCCTAGCTCACATCAAGGCTTTACTCAGACCTCTGCTTACATGTTACCTCCCCACAGAGACCTTCCTTGGCCACCCCCATCCAATGGTAAACTCTCTATATACTTATCTGCTTTATTTTTTATAGCACTTATACTTGTCTGCCATTCTATAAATGTTTTCCTCTCTCCTCCAGTTAAATTTAAGCTCTATGAAGCAGAAACATTGTTTTATTTGCTGATGCATCCCCCAAGTCTAGGACAGTGTCTGGTACAGGACAGATGCTTAATGAATGAATGAATTTTCTCCAAGTGTAGCTCACATCTCTTCCTGGCAAGCATTTTCATAGCACTTCCTCTTGATGCAAAAGTTATTGGGATAGGCACCATTTCTTTTACATATCCATATTTAATACAGTAATTCAGCCTTCAGATTAGAGCATCTAATAGAGCATATTTGACTAAAAGCCCCAAATATAACATTTGGTTTTTCAATAGTGTGCCAAGGGAACATCGTTAACTCTTTATTGAATTTTCAACACAATCAACATACAAATTAATAATGTCATATTACAATGTGGTATCTACATGCAAAATACTATCTATATTGCCATTTTCCAGTTATATGAGATTGAAACAAAAGCTATCAAGCTTGAATTTCAAATTCAAAATTTGAAACTTGAGTTTTCAAATGGAAGTTAAAAAATTCATTGTGTTCGTTGAACTCTTTATTTGGGGAACCCTAGTTAACTAAGAAAATGTCATTTGCTCATTCAAAATCAAATAAATAAGAATGTACTATATTTACTTACATATACCCCAAAACTGAAAAGAATAAATAACTGTTTTCCTCTGCATACATTTCCTCCCCCACTGTCCCTGAAGGAACAAGAAGGTGCTTATTCTTTGGTTATATCTCTTCAGTCATTCTTTCCAAGCCTCCCCAAAAAGTTACTCTGAGTCTATTTCCAGTAGCTAGTCACAATTGCCACTTAAAAATATTTACCCAAACATGCTTTTCTACTCTTTTCTTATTTCTCAATTAACAATAAAATGTGTGCTAAATCTGGTTGTAAAGTAGCTACAGGAACCTTCAGAACATGTCCAGAGTCTGACCACTTCTCACCACCTGCCATCACCCTGTCTGTGCCACTACCATCTCTCATCTGGATTACTACAATGGCCTCTTGACTGGTTTCCCTGCCTCCATCCTTTCTCCTTTCAACAAAGAAGCAAGTAGTCCTTCTAAAACAGAAGACATCATGTCACAATTCTGCTCAAAACCCTGCAGCATCTCTGCCATGAAAACCCTGAGTCTTCCCAATGGCCTGTAGGACCACCCCTTAGTCCTCCAACTTTCTCTCCTATTATTCGATCCCTCCTTCATTTTTTTCCTACCTCATGGGCCCCTTACTGTTCCTTAAGCCCATGCCTCCTTTCCTGCATTGTACTGGCTATTCCCACGGCTTAGAAATCTCTTCCCCAATGATTAGCTTGCCCAAATCCCTCTCCTTCATGCCTTTGCTCAAATGTCACCTTCTTGGTGAGGACTTCCCTGGCCATTCTATTTAGTATCACCACCTGCTCCCAATCCCCACCCCGTCCCAGCACCCCCCATCCATCTTAGCATTCTCTACTGTTTTCTACAGCATTTATCACGTTCTAACATGCTATATAATTTACTTATTTTCTTCTCACTAAATCTAACTTCTGTGAGGACAGGGATGTTTTGCTCAGTGATGTCCAGGGAGCCTAAACCAATGTCTGGCACATAGTAAGGGTTCAATGAATATTTGTTGAGTGAATTCATTAATTAGAATTCTAATACAACAGCATGTACAATTAATCAACCAATCAACAAGTATGTTTTGCATTCTTAGTATGTATCCTATACGATCCTAGCACTATAGGGAGTTTTTCCTTAAGCATAAATAATCTACCCTCAGAGAGTTTACATTCTAGTTGGGGAGACCACAGGTAGTCAGCAATGTCAAAGAGTTTAGTAATGGAGAGAACTGACAAAGCCAATTGCTTATATTAATAATAAATTTGTGTGCTTTCATGCACTTATGCAACAATTATTCATTGAGCACCTGCTATGAGCCAACTACAGTGCTAGCACTGGAGATTTTGGGACCCTGCCTTCTTGGGATTTACATTCTGATGAACCAAACAGACAATGAGCCAGTAATTAAATGAACAAACTATTACAGAAGTGCCCTGAAGAAATAAACACGTTCTGTCAGAGAGAGCAACAGAGATGATCCCAAATACAATCACCAAATAAAGGCAGTGAGATCATTTGGTTTTAATCATAAATTTATTTAAATGTCCAAGGTATTGGGCTATAAAGTTTGATATCTCTACATAGTGCCTTTTAATACTCATTTAAGTGGTTTCTATAGCCTTTCACTAGATCGTAGTTTATAAATTCATTCTAAGGATTCATTCAGGAAATGCATTGTATAAAACACTCAATGTTTTTTATTTATTTATTTATTATATATCCCCCTTTCTGCTTGTTCTTGCTGTGTTCATTTTTGCGTT
>PVKH010043421.1:0-10718 GCA_004027955.1 Chaetophractus vellerosus | reverse complement strand
GGGGGGTGAGACCTGGGAATTGTCATGGATGATGCTGCAATGGAGGATGTAGGCCAGTTTATATGATCATGTATCATTCAGGAACTGTAAAGAAGAGAGGGTTGTCTATGGCCTGAATTGTGATCTATGTCTGATGGCAAAGCCCCAAAATGTGTGTAACTAACAGAGGTGTTATGCCACACTTAGGGATGTGCATGTGGGGGTTTGTGGGAGGGGTGGGGGTGTGGCATATGGGTACTCCTGGAATCTCTGTGTAACATTTGTGTAATCAATGTATCCTAAAAATGTATATAGATATATAAAAAATAAATAAAAAATTAATTTAAAAAAATAAAAAATAAAAAAAATAAATATATTTCTCGTAGCAAGATTGCTGGATCACAGGGCAATGCTTTCTTTGCATTCTGTGGAACCACCAAACTGTCCAGAGGCTTCACCATTTTACACTCCCATGAACAGTGAAGGATTGTTCCTATTTCTCCACATCCTCTCTAGCCCCCATTGTTTTATGTGTTTTTAAAAATAGTTGCCATTCTGCAAGGCATGAAATGGAATCCCATGGTAGATTTGAACTGCATTTTCCTAATAGCTAGTGATTTTGAGCATGTTTTCATTTGCTTTTAGGCCATTTGTATTTCCTCTTTGGTAAAATGTCTATTCAATTCTTTTTCCCATTTTCAAATTAGGTTGATTTTTTTTCTCTTGTTGAATTATGTTACCTCTTTCTATAACATGGAAATTAAACCTATGTTGGATATGTGGTTTCTGAAGATTTTCTCCCTCATCAGTTAGCTCATTAGCAGTGTATAGAAATGTTATTCATTTTTTGCATATTAATCTTCTATCATACCACTTTTCTCAAATAGTCTATTAATTCTAGGAATTCTGTTGTGGATTTTTTGGGATTTCCTATGTATAGGATCATATCTGTAAAAAGCAAATGTTTTACTTCTTTCTTTCCTATTTGAGTGTCTTTTATTTGTTTCTTGATTAATTATTCTAGTTAGAACTTCTAGCACAATATTGAATAACAGTGGTGATAGTAGTATCCTTTTCTTTTCCCCAATCTCAGTAGGAAAGATTTCAGTGTTTCACTACTGAGAACTATGTTAGTTGTGGGATATTCATATATACAATTTATCATATTGAGAAAATTTCCTTCTATTCCTATCTTTCTGAGTGTTTTTATAAAGAAAATATGTGGTATTTTTTCAAGTTTCTTTTCTGCATCAATTGAGATGATCCTGTGATTTTTTCATCTTCAATTTACTATTGTGATGTATTAAACTGATTGATTTTCTTATGTTGAACCATTCTCACATATCTCATATAAAATTCATTTTATCATGGTGTAAATAATTTTTAATGTGCTTTTGGATTATATTACCAAGTATTTTATTGAGGATTTTTGCATCTATGTACATTAGAAATATTGGTCTATAATTTTCTTTTTCATAATATCCCTATTTACTTTGGTATTAAGGTGGTGTTGGCTTCTTTGAAAGAGTTTGGTAGACATTCTTTTTGTTCAATTTTTTGTAAGAGTTTGAGCAAGATTTGTATTAGATCATATTTAAATATTTGTTAGAATTCACCTGTGAAGCCATCTGACCATGGGCTTTTCATTTTGGGGAAGTTTTTGATGACTGTTTCAATTCCTTTACATGTGGTTGGTTTTTTGAGGCCTTCAATTTTTTCTAGGGTCAGTGTGAGTTGTTCATGTGTTTCCAGGAAATTGTCACTTCATCAACATTGTCGAGTTTGTTGGAATATGGTTGTTAAAAGACCCTTTTATGATCTCTTTTATTTCTGCTGGGGCAGTGGTAATGTCCCCCTGCTCATTTCTGATTTTATTTGCTTCATCTTTTTTCTTTGTTAGTCTAGCTAAGGATTATTGATTTTGTTGATCTTCTCAAAGAAACAACTTTTGGTTCTGTTGATTCTATCTTTTTCATTTCTCTATTTTATTAATTTTGCTTCAATCTTTTTTTGTTTCTTTCCTTCTGCTTACTTTGTGATTTTATTTTCTCCTTCTTTCATGTGTTCAGTTAGGTATTTGATTTTAGCTCTTTCATCTTTTTTAATGTAAGCATTGAGAACTATAAATTTCCCTTTCAGAACTACCTTCGCTGTATTCCATGCATTTTTTTTTTAGGTACTGGGGCCTGGGGATTGAAACAGGGGCCTCATATGTGGGAAGCCAGTGCTCAAAAAGTGAGCTACATCAGCTTCCCTGAATTGGCTTCTTGTTTGTTTTGCTTGTTTGTTTTTGTTTTCTCAGGAGGCACCAGGAACAAAACCTGAGTCCTCCCATTTGGGAGGTGGGCACTCAACATTTTAAGCCATATCTGCTCCCCTCCCATGAGTTTTGATATGTTGTTTCCTCATTTTCATTCATCTTGAAATATTCACTGATTTCTCTTGCAATTTATTGTTTGTACCACTGATTATTAAGAGCATATTCTTTAATCCCCATACATTTGTGAAATTTTCCTTTATCTGCTTGTTATTAATTTCTAACTTTATTCTTTTATGATCAGAAAGTGTTTTCTATAATCCAAACTTTTAATTTTTTTTGAGATATGACTTATGTCACAACATAAGTCTTTCCTGGAGAAAGATTCATGGGCACTTGAGAAAAATGCCATGTGGGCATATAATGTTCCATTGTCTATTATGTCTTCACATTAATATTATTGAAGCTATTTCCTTACTTATCCTCTGTCCAGTTTTTCTACTCAATGCTGAGAGTAGTGTGTTGAAGTCTCCAACTATTATTGTAGAAACTTCCACTTCTTCCTTCATTTTTGCCAGTATGTGCCTCATGTATTTTGGGCAAACTATGTTTGGTGAATAATATTTATTATTTATTCTTGGTGAGTTGTCACTTTTATTAATATATAGTGACCTTCTTAAACTATTGTAACAGTTTTACATTTAAATCTATTTTGTATGATAATAGTATACAGATATTTTTTATTAGTAGTTCCCTGGAATATCATTCTCCCACCTTTCACTTTCATCCTGATTGTGTCCTTTTGTGTAAGGAGAGTCTCTTGTAGACAAAAAACACATGGCTCATATTTTTAAAATGCATTCTGTCATTCTACATCTTTTGATTGGGGGTTTCAATCCATTAACCTTCAATGTTACTAATGTAAATGCATTACTTACTTCATCCATTTTATCCCTTGGCTTTCCATTGTCATAGTTTACTATTTTCTCTATTTTAACCCTTCCAGGTACCCTTACATATAATCTTTATTTCTATACACTTCTCTAAGTCTTTTGCCCTTGTCTTTTCCTTGTGTCCTATAAGTTGCATGTTAGCATCTCTTGAAGATCTAGTCTCTTGGTGACAAACACATTCAGTTTTTATTTGTCTATGAAGACTTTAAACTCACCTTCATCTTCTGAAGGATAGGTTTTCTGGATAAATAATTCTTGGCTGGCAGTACTTTATTCTTTCAGTATTTAAATATATTTTACCACTGTCTTCTTGACTCCGTGGTCTCGGATGAAAGATCATCACTTAAGACTTATTGAGCCTCCCTTGTAAGTGATACTATTCTTTTCTCTTACTGCTCTCAGAAACGTATCTTTATCTCTGGCATTTGGTATTCTGAATAATAGATGTCTCAGAGTAAGTTTCTTCAGATTTATTCTGTGTGGGATATGTTATTCTTCTTGAATATTGATATACTTGTCTTTCATAAGGATTGGAAATTTTTCAGTGATTGTTTCCTCAAATATTCCTTCTGCCCCTTTCCCTTTCTCTTCTCCTTTTCAGACATCTATAATGCATATGATTTTGATTCACTCTATCTTTCAATTCCCTGAGACCCTGTTCAATTTTTTCCATTCTTTTCTCTTTCTGTTCTCCTGTCTTTTCAATTTCAGATGCTCTGTCTTCCAATTTAATAATTCTGTCCTCAAGCATTTCAAATCTTCTATTATATGCCCCTAATGAATTTTTTATCAAATCCCTTGTGTCTCTATTTCCCATAAGTTCTGTTACTTTTCTTTGCAGGCTTTCAAATTGTTCTTTATGTTCACATAGTGTCATCTTCATATCTTTTTCTTTTTAATCATATATTCACCTAACTACTTGAACTGATTAAGGAGATTTGTGTAAACCTCATTGATTAGTTGTCTTTACTCCTGTGTCTCATGTGGAGTCTTTGTTGTTCTTTTGACTGGACCATATCTTCCTGTTTCTTAGTATGGCTTGTAATTTTTTGTTGACATCTAAGCATCTGATTTTGTTGGCTTTTTACTCTGCTGATCAATTTCTTTCTTGTCCAATGGTTTTCTTTCTCCACTCTATTATGAGTTTTGGTTCAATTTTTTCGAAGCTTTAAGTTTGCCCTGTTTAAGTTATCAAAACAGGGGCAAGGAGAACTAATAGGGTGTAGAACAGATCTAAGGTACCTGGGAAAGAAAAAGACTGGACAAGCCTTGTCTTGCTTCACTTTCCCTGCTGCCCATCAATGGTACCCTTTGACAAATATTTACACTGAGATGAATCCTTCAATTTCCACTAACCAGAGTTTCTGAGCCAGAGATGAAAAACCAGTTTATGCTGGTTAAAATTACTGAAGAGAAACTACACTCAATCTTTTGCTGCACAATCCCTCTTCCTTGAGAGGAATGTGTACTTTCCCTTCTCCTTTGACTTCTCTACCACATGTTTAACTGAGGCTGTTTGCTTCAAGTGTGGGGTGATGCTTGCCATTCCCAGCCATGTGGTCAGCAACTCACAGTTTTCCATTTGAATTCTTATTCTCTCCATTCATGTTTCCTCCTGGATGATGTGTGTAGCACTCTCTGGTCTTTGGGTCCCCAAACCAACTCCCTGTGATGACTTCTATGCTTTCTCCCTATTTCCTAAGAGGGCTTCACACTGTCTAAGCTATTCTAATGCCATCATCCCCAAAGTCTCACCATTGATTCTTGTTGTTTAAGCTTCACTTTTGTCCAAAACTCTAATTTCTCTTAATACCAGACCTTTTGGAAGACTTACATTGCATACTAATTTTCAGAACTGTTTCTGTTGCCTTCTTCTGTATTTAAAGGGATCACATCCATCTTTATGTTAAAGAAGATTCTGCATACAAGACACCCTTCAATAATACCTTTTCTCATAAATATGGATTTTATCATGTCTCTAACCCATAAGGACTGGAGGCCAGATTGAAGGTAGATACTCTCCTGGAGCCCACTAATGACAGATTATCATACAATCCCAGCATCTGTTAAGAAGTCATTTGTTATGGGACTCACTTGAACCTAAATTTCCACCACCTAGGAATATTCCACATTTTTTTACAGGATATAAGAGATTCATGATTAATCTTTCCCCATGAATCTCCTTCAGTAAATTTAAATTATTATTCCAGGGCCATTTACATAAAATGTGTACTACCAAGAAGAGAGATAAGCAACTTCACTTAGTAAATGATAGCTACTTTAGAAAATAATGATGGAGCAAAACCCCTATCCCATCATGATGAAACCAGACAATTTTACCCATACTATTATTTGTAATATAATTACTGCTAATAAGTCATGCCAAGGTGGGGATGGAGAAGCAAAATAAAACAAGAAAAAAACTATTGGGTGCATGTCCATGCCATTCTGTTGACTTTTGATTTCCTTATTATTGGTCTGGGTGGTTTCATTGGTTTGCAATCCAGGGGCCTAAACCATCCAAATAAGCCACACTTTCAACAAAAAAATTGCAAATTCTGAGGTCCACTTGCCATCAAATTTGTCTAATACAAAACCTTCAGCTCAAAAACATTTCTGTCTTGTCTATCACCAACTGAATGAACAAACAGAGGCAAAAACCCCTTATTAATTGGATAAATAAAATCCCTACCCCAGCCATGGAGGAAGAACTGTAACAAAGAGTTCAGGGTGACACCAGCAAAATCTGATCTTCACCAGATAACCACAACCTTATACCAACATTCTGCTTGCTAATGAGCTCATTGGCACACTGCCTTAATAGTTCATGTAGTTCATGGAGTGAACATACTACCCATAATTCATATCCTCTTTATCCCTTCCTGTTTCCCCACATCTTCCCTTTGTTTCCAACAGCCATATATGCTGGTCTCCCAGCTCACCCCTTTGATCCTGCTCATGGATTAATACAACTTTAGCTCAATAAACATTCTCTGCACTCTGTTTTTAAGTCTATTTGTTTTATTTTCAGCATAACAGTACTTGATGTACAGAAGTGGAATCCAACAGTTGATGCTGGGTTGACATCTCTGACACCTCAGAGAGGAACAAGATACCTGCAGAAATCCTTTGTGTTCCATCTGCTCTGGGGTTGTCTCCTGGCCCACTTAGCTAGCCCCTCTCAAATCAGTGAACTCTCACCAACTTGCAGTTGAGTTCAAAATGTGTTTGTTGAGCTAAAGTCTGTTTGGGCCCTCTGCCATGGCCTCTGTTTTCATCCATCAGGTATGAGAAGTGTCTTCTGTTTCTGTTTCTGTTTCTTTATGGTTTCTCTACAGTTACGGTAGAAAATAGTAATTTTTTATATTTTCCATGCTCTTTCTGTGGTTTGTGCCTGCCTGTTTAATGTATATTTTCTTACCTCTGTATGGTAATGCTAAATTAACAAATGAAAACATTTGAAACTGCAATGTAGCCTCCATCCACTTCAGGACCACAACCAGAAATGTAGTAGACACCTTTATTGTTTTAAGGGTCAGTGATCAATCTAGCCAATAACTCAAATGGAGAGGCAACCTGCAGTGTATTGAAGGCCTGGTTTGAATTCACAAGAGTATTTGACAATGCTGAAGTCTATCTCTTGATTTTTATACACATTTGTCATGAATGCATTAATTAGCAAATATTTTACTTTAGAAATACAGGAAAAATGATTTTTTCCATTCTTTTAAATGAAAACTGAAGATTCCCAATGAAATCAAAATTATCTTTTGATATTACCACTTTAATATGCAGATTGAGGTGGCTTTTGACTGGTTTCACTGCTATGAAGTTACTTTTTGCCATTAATATCAACTTAGGCTTTTAGTTAGTAATGGCTTCTTGTAACTAGCCATTTAAATGCTTCAGTTTAGAGTGTGTTCTTTATAAACTCTTTATAATTGACACAACCACATAGAGTGGTTAATTTACCTTAAATTACAATTAGCAAGCAATGGAATTCACTTTATACATTTAAAGAGGGCAGATTTACATTTTGTTAAATTAAACTGACTGCTAGGTTCTGGAAAACTGCTTTTAAAGATCTTTCCATAGCCTTTCATGGCTTTTTCTTCACTTGTTAATATTTGGCAACAGGATTATTAACCACCATTAATTTAAGGCTGTTAAAAGTTTTAAATTGAGGACTTACAAAACAAACTATGATTTTTAATTCCATAGCTTAGAAGATAGTGTTTCAATCTGTCATGCCTCATCTTTCCCCCACAGCTCTTGCAAAGCAAAGACATTGGGGATAAAGCAGGTTAAAGGGCTTAGGAAAACCTTTTTCTTTCTCAAGTTTCTATATTTAGATTTCTATATTACCTTTTCATCCTGCTTAGCCTAATTTGGGCCCAGAAATAATTATTCACATGTAGCAGATCTAAGAATTTTCACCTGTTAATTTGATATCATCCTGATGTATGAAGTTATATATTGAACAAATAGGCAGACATGAATAGTTTGACACAGAAACACAGGACTTACTGTTATAATTTTCATTCCCTTACAAAATAAGTTTAACTGAACAATAACATTTAAAAGATTTCTTTAGAAGACTCCTTTTAGTTACTCTAATTTGCACTGTGACCCTGCAGTTTGGGACAATTATTTCATTCTTTCATTATTGGCTTATAACTAAAATGTCCCCAATGCTTTAATATAATTTTCCTTTGCTTTAGAACTTTAGTTTTCACTTTGACTTTAACAGACTTTGGATGAGAAAGACTAATTCTATGTATACTCACTGAGGCTATTGAAGCCTCAGGGAAACTGGTTTCTCTCATGAATTTCCACTTCTAGGAACTCCTAACAGTCAGGGCATGAGGTGTCCTTCACTTCCCAGTCCTCAGAGATTAACAGGACTCTGGCAGCTGCTGGACTGGAAGCTTGGACTTTTAGCCTTGAAGGTCAAGAATTCCACAAGGCAGCAATTTAGAGCACTTTTGTAGCCAAGAGAGAAAGCAGGGTCACTAAGACCAGCAGGACAGGAGACAAGGATTCCCCAAATTTGCTTTCCCCTAAGCTATATGGGCAGAAGCAGTTATGGAATAATCATAAACAAAGGCAAGGGGTGATGTTAGGCTTGAAGTGATCATAAATGAAGGTATGTTCTGTTTGAGATTTACACTTAAAATAGAAGATTTAAAATAAATCTACCCAGTTATAATTTCAGTTATTATCCTTCTGCCTTTTTATAATATAAAGGCATCTTTATATTATAGGCATCTCTTAACTCTTAATTACAGTTTCCAGTAAGATTTTACTTTAAGGCAAATTGGGTACCTTTATTACCTAAGCTACAAGAATTTTATTAGTAACAACTTTGTTAAGTTTTCTGCTTTTCCAGGAGTTGGACTAATTCCACTTGTGATTTATACATCAAATCCACTCACAAGGCAGTATTGACATTGAAAGACTCATTTTTAGGTTACATTTTACTGTTATCCAATCTGTAACAGGTGAGCCCCAAATTTGATTTCCTAGGCACAAGCAAACTGACAAATTTAAACAGAGATTTCAAACTTGAACACATAGTTAAACACAGAAGAACACAAAAGAGAGAACTTTATACCCTTAGCATTTGTAGGAACTCTTTGATCTTAATTGATGTCACATGAGGTTTCTTTATTTTCCAGGAGAAGTTTAGTAACCAGTTTGGATCTTGATCTCTAGTCACACTTTTTATAGGCACAACTGAGTTTAAACCAAGAAGGTTCTTTCTAACAGGGAGTTAGTAGAAGTTTGGGATGTATTACCTCATTCCTTTAAGGAGACATGACATGAGGTTTCTGGCCCTCAGATCTGTCCTCCTCTTTTACACTGGTGGAATTCAGCATCTTATACAGAGGCTGCTCTCAGCTATACTGTGGCCATGTAGACCAGCAGTAGGTAGAATTTCCTTATTCTTGCAAAGACACTCCTATGGGGGAGTTTACTGCTGGGCTAAGACAGTGCCCATTATTCTAGGAGAATGAAGGGTGAAAATGCACTTTTTAGTCAATTGTTCTGCTATCCAAGAGTCCAAGTCAGACTAAAACATTCATTACTCCAAATTTGGGGCTGATGCTCTGCTTCCAGCATCCTGAAATTCAAATTCAATACCTGGGGCTCACAGGCATCCCTGTGGCCAACCTAAGTCTTGGGAGATGCCTAAAACCCTGATGTTCAGACCAAAGCTCCCAAGCCAACTGGTGGAGACAGAGCAGTTGCCCCAAACTGAAGCATCTGAGGTAGGTCTCAGAAGACATTTGGCTGCTGTCTTAATGGATGGGCCCAAGAAATTTGTTGTGGGCCATTCAGAATTACTGCTCTGCTTCTCGGCACCCACACATTTCAGGGTCTGAGACTGACTGCCCTGTTACTCAAACTGAAGAATCTGAGATCAGTCTCAGAGGACATTTAGGCTGCTGTCTGAATCAAAGCACCCAAAACTTCTTAGGTCTTGGAGGTCATTCAGAGTTATGTCTCTGGTTCCCATCACCTAAGGAATCAGAGTCCCTGCTGCCAGGTGTTGCCAGGGCTGTTGTGGACTTGGGAGACTGACCAAGCAGATCTTGGGGTTGGTTTTGGACTGAAGCTACCAAGCTTAATTACCCTCCTTCTTCTTATTCTTACAAAGGCCTTAAATAGCAGTCTTAGTTTTGTGACTTTACTGCCTGTTAGTTTCCCACTTAGATGAGCATCAAAAGGCAATTAAGTGGTTAGAGATCAGTTGTTCCTGCTAACAGGATTTGTGGCCCTGAAACACTTAACTTCTTCACTAGCAAAAGCATTTTTTGTCACATTTTTTATTTATTTATTTTTTACATTTTGGAACATGCACATATTTTTAAAAGATACATAGATTACATAAATGTTACATAAAAATTATAGGGATACCCATATGCCCCACCTCCTACACCTCCCACAACCTTTCACATAAACATTCTCCATTTGTGTGGCACATCACCTACAATAGATATACTCATTTTGGGGCTTTGCCACTAAGCATGGACCATTGTTCACATTGCAGACCACACTATCTCCCACACAGTTCTGCATGTTATATGATGATATAAAATGTCCTAGATCTGTCACTGCAATGTCACTCAGGATAATTCCCAAGTCCTGAAAAAGCCCCTGTATTACAACTGCTTTTCCCTTTACCTGCCCCCAAAGCATCCAGTGGCCACGGGCTCCACATTAATGTTGTAATTTCTTCTGATGCTTGAATCACATTATATCTATAACAGAATACCAATAAGTCCACTCCAGTCTCTAGCTCTTCCCCCAATCTTGAGGAGTCTGAAATGGTGTTGTCTATTCCACCTCCTGCTTTTTCCTTTCAATTTGTAGAACTTCCTTCTAAATTTATGTTTATCTGTGAATATTCTGAAATCATCATTTTTGAATGTTAGCTTTGCTGGATAGAGAATTCATGGCTGGAAGTTTTTTTCTTTTAGTACCTTGACTATGTCATACCACTGTCTTCCTTCCTCCATGGTTTC
>PVKH010043420.1:0-10717 GCA_004027955.1 Chaetophractus vellerosus | reverse complement strand
ACCCTTGAGTCCTGTTAGAGTAGAGAACCACCTCAGATATCCCATGTTTAAGACTCTGTTCCTCAAGAACCACTCCCGGTACCAGGTGTTCTAGTCAGGGTTCTCTCGGGAAACAGAATCAACACGAGATCTCTGTTAAAAATATAAGATTTTATAAGAGTCTCTCACGTGACCGTGGGGATACACAAGTCCAGGTTCCACTGGCAGGCTGCAAGCCAGGGGCTCCGATGAAAGGCTGATGAAGGGTCCTCGATGAGTTTGCTCCGACGAAAGACTGATGAAGGGTCCTCGATGAGCTCCTGGGAGAAGTTCGCTGTCAAACGACGAGCTGGGAAATTCTCTCCGAATGTTGAAATCAATTCCCTTTTATAAGCAGTCAACTGAATGGATAACAGCATCATCCATTCTTCATCCAATCTTGCTGATTGATGCAGATGCAATTAGCCCCAGGCTTGCTGGACCCAACAGCTGGGCACAATTACCTGGCCGAGTTGACACATTAGCCTAGCCATCACACAGGCCAAGAGAGGGACCCCATGGATATGTGCAGAAAGGGTGAGTTTGCCCTGGCATTTGAAGAGGGTGGACTTTCCACCCTTTTGTTCAGGAAAAGTGTTGCCACCTAAGCTTTACAGAGCACATTGGGGATTGGGGAGAATGTGGTCCCTACCTTACTGCTCTGAGGAGCTTGTACCTGTACCCAGAGATGGGGGAGAGTGGGACCATCACCCCAGTGTTCTCAAATGTTGAGGCCAAGAGTTTGCCACCCAGATGCTTGATGAAAGTGGAGCTGAGATGTCCACTGAGCAAATCCTTGGAAAGGGTGAGACTGCCCTCCATGAGGCCTGAGGAGAAGAAACCATTGTTCTTTAGTTGATTCCCAGGCTTTGAAATCTAATGGAGGATGCCCTGCAGGTTTTCAAAACAGTTTGGGACCATGACCCCTGGTTTCCTTCCAACTTTTCCATGTGGCAACAGGAATGTTTATTCCATGATTGTCCCACCTTTGTATATTGGAAGCAGATAACTTGTTTTCTAAGTTTCACAGGTCTACAGCAGAGGGGATTTTACCCAAGACAGATTCCTTGCCTTTAAATGATTTTGAAGAGAATTTTTACATAGCATTGTTACTGAAGTTAAGTCTTTCTGAAATAATGTTATGGAATGAATGTATATGGAAAGAAAATTTCTGGGATCCAGAGGGTGGGATGTGACAGTTCGATGCTGGGTGGATACTAAAATACCATGTTGTTATGGCTAACCCATTCCTGCAGGTGGAGTAGAAGACAGAGACTGGTACCAGAGAGCCACTGTGGTGTCTGCCACATAGCAGGAAACCAGGATCGCCAGCAGATGAAATTTGGTGACAGCATCTCTGATGCCTTAATTTGGACATTTTCATAGCCTCAGGACTTTAAGCTTTTAACTCAATAAATTCTCATTATAAAAGCCAGCTCATTTCTGGTATGTTGCTCCCAGCAGCCTTTAGCAAACTAAGCAACTTCTTTGAAAGTTCTCTCTGTATTTCTTTTTCTAAACTCTTTTTCCACAAATTTTAAATCTGGAAGAATGGTCAAGATATGGTATCAAGATGTATTTGCAGAAGAGGGATTTTCAGAGCATTGTAGATAAAGGGAAGGAATGTTTAACTATACATGGATTTAGAAAAGAAAGAAAATAAATATTACAGGCTAAAAGTGGTTTACTGAAAACAATATTATGAATGTAATTTCTTAGGTTATGCTAGGGAGTTTTTATCTTTTAAATTCTCTGAAATGAATCTTTGTGGCACTGAAAAAAATCAGTGAATTTTATTCTTAATTGGATATGCTCTAGTTTTCCACACCCGAAGTCCTCATCTTTTGTAAGACCAATTTCCATTATTTATCAAGACTTATACTGGGCTAAAAAACATACCTCAGTTCACTGGTAATAGAGGCTAGCAGAAGGCAGGAACTAACATTCAATCAGTACCCACTGGTGCCAAAGGCATTATGAGGCATTTGTACATAATTTTCTCACAGAATATCATGGGGGCAACATTCCACCTGGGTAATGTGTACCCCAAGTCAGCACAGCAGGTGCTGGGTAGGGATTTGGGTCCCCATCCCTTCCACAGCAAGGAGTAGCAGGCAGTATGCATTAAGAGTAGCCCCCAATTGCCCTAAACCCACCTTGGGTTTAGAGAACCACAGATTGCCTAGAGAGTGCCTCTGCACTCAAGAATGTGGTTTTGGAGAAATGTCATGAATGTGCCCCCAGAGGGCCTCCGGACAACTCTCTTTGATTCTGGGTCTAGGAATCTCAGGTCATGACCCAGGTGCTGACTCAGGTCTTCTCTAGCCTGCAGAAGCTCAGGTTCAGTTTGGCCTATCAACACCTTATAAAATATAAAAACACACCAACGTGATTTTTTGAAATTTATTTCAGAGTGAGTGTTATGAATTTCTCAAAGAGAACTGGTTTGAATCTTAATTTGTGATAGAATTCCTTTATTTCTTGCTGTCTATAATTTTTTATTTGAGTTTTGCAGCCTCACAGTTTTTTTTTTTTTCTTCAAAAATGTCCCTTTTGGGTATGCCCTGTTTTTACAGTTATTAAGGAATGGACTTATTTTTGGTTCTATTTCTTCTTATTTTTATCCTTACCTTCCACAGACTTAACATTCCCTTAATTCTCACTGGTTACCTCTTCTTCCTCTCCCTCTTCCTCTGATTCTGTGTCTCTGATAATTTCGATAGACTGTACATTTGTGGCCACCCCAATGAGGAAGGCAAATATCAAGCTATAAATGCGACCATAGACCAATCTCAAGTATGTCACTGCTCCTCTATTCTGTCTAATGGACCGGATTCTCCTGGGAGGGGGTCCTCTGTTCACACTTCCACCAGCACCTCTGAGTAGGCATAGTGGAGGGCTCCAGCCTATATGGCAATGACAGTTTTTTAGATTGTTGCAAATTCCTCTATAACTGCACTTCTTAGGGACACAGTCATACTGTAGATCAGTCAAAGTTCCATTGCAAAAGGTATTATCACAGAACTTTCCAGAAGCACAGGGGGAACCATTTTTCACTTTTCCAACATCAGTGGTTTCTGTCGAGCGATGTTCATCCACTCCAAAACATAACACCCCTGGTATGAAAGACTGATGGAATGAAACGTGTTCTTGGAGTTTGGGAAGATGTGTGACATTGCTGCACTGCAGCCTTCCACACTGTAAATCTGCATCATCACAGCTGGTAAACTCGGCACTCTCTAGAATTCTCCTACAATGCCCAAATCGGTCGCTTCTTTTATTTATAGTATAGCAAATGTCTGCAGCATTTATAGCCTTGCTACCAAAGATTTCCTTGCAGTGCAAGTCACGGTCTGTACAGTTGCCTCTGTAGCAGTAGCCGTCTTCAGTGCATGGGGTTCCATCTTGCAAATAAAAGTCTGCAGGACATGTAGAGCTGGTCCCAGTGCAGTACTCTGGAAGATCACAGATATTTATGATAGGTCTGCAGAGACTCCCAGGCCGGGAGTAAGTGCAGTTTATACAGCATGGTCCCACATCACAAACATTCCCAGGAGTCAGTCTACACTCAGTCGAGCAGCATGGGTTGCTGTAACACTGTTTGTGGGAGCCACAGTCACACTGCTCTGTTGACTCCACTATTTTGTTTCCACAATGAATCTTTGATAGTGTTTTATTTAAAAGCTCCCCAGGAATTGTAAATAAGCAAGCAGGTCCATATGATTGTATTTGGGAAACATCATGAAAGGAACAGTTGCTGAATGAGTCTGTTAACCCAGGGTATTTTTGCATAATGCAAGTGGTTCTCCTCTGGCAGACACAGTAATCCCGATCAAAAGATATCCCTATACTTCTTGCAATATGTTGTGTTGCAAGCGAAGATATCAGTAAATAATGTCTACCTAGTCGGCCAATCATTATCAGATTGCTGTTTTTGCATATACTATTATGTTCTGGGGTGAAGGTCCATCTTCAATCAACACAAAAGATGACTGGTGTTTAATTCTTGAAAAGATGTTATCTGAATAATATCTATGAAATGGACTTCCTGGCACTTGATAATTATTTAGAGGGGCCGGATCCTTTACATTATATATGATCAAAGCATAAAGATTGTACCGTATATGAAGACCCCAGAAAAAAGAGTCAATTATATTAGTAAAACATACCATATATGAGACACAGTTTGTAAAATTGTTGATTTCACGATACACTGAAAGAGAACATTGAGGAAGACCTTGAATATCAGACTGATGTGATGCAAAGTGCTTACTAGACAACCTTGGGGCTGCACTGATGTGTGCTGCAGAGAACAAGGGGTCTGTTTCCTCTTTGGGTCCTAGTCTATATGCAGGCCTCATTGCATTTTCATCTGCCACTATCTGAGAAATGATGTGTTCAAACCTATGGGAATCCTTGAGAGGTCTGATTTCATAGGCAAGGTCATCCAACTTCATAATACCATTGATACCTCCATAGCATGTGTCAACGGTGACCAGGGAATAAGGAATCTCCTCCAGGTAGCCGAGGTAGTAACAGTCTTGAGGAACATACGGATAGTCAGTCTGCAGGGCTCCTTGGTCATCTTGGGACATCACCTGCAGATATCTGGGCCTGAACAGTTTCTTGAGCTGCATGTGGATGACATATCTCTGGCCATTGAATTTTAGGCTGTAGGAGACCCAGCCTGGCACCTGAATACCTTTGCCATGGTGCATCTGCTTCCTGGGAATCACAACCCCAGAGGAGATGTAGCGCCATGAGGGATGGCCTTGGGAACACTGGACTGGACCCAGGAGTGCCCAGAGCTCAAGCAGTAAGATGGGTCCCCTGAGGGTCACCTGGCCCTCTGCCAGCCTCATGCCCCAACTCAATGGTACCTGTCCAAAGAGAATGGATAAAAAGAATATACTCAGTGAATCCAAGTCTGAACCATCTGCTGAAGACCCATGTCACCTAGGGAGATCCTGACAGGCAACAAAAGAGCTACTTCAGGGCTCTGAGCATCCTATCCCTGGGAAAGCCACCTGGTCATCTGAATACATTAGGTCACAACCATTGGGTGTGGCTGTGGGTGGGACAGAAGAGTAATCCCTGGGGTTAGGTGAGTCAGGTCTCTGGGTGTCAAACTTGAAGAGAAAGAGTGAGGGAAGCAGGGGTATTTGTGTCTAGGTACACTAAGGAATCCTGAGCAACCTTCATGGAAAATCACTGGCATTTTGGTTGTTATCCTTGTCTGCATAGCTCGGGAAGCTATGGTCAGGCTGATAACCCACAGGACAAAACTCCATGTCAGAAATCTAGGAGGAAGCCAGACAAACTCTTTGGCTTTACCGTTTTAGGGCCTTGTCCCTGCCTCAGGCTGGCCCAGACTCCACTTGACTGACAATAATTGCTCCCCTTCCACATGAAGGGGGTTTCACTTTGCAGAGTGGTAGCAAGAGTCAGTACAGCCAAAGAGAGATGAGTCTATTTCTTATTGTGGAAATTGCCAGTTGGCTCTTCCTGCTTCTCCAGAAACCCACCTATGCTGAGACTTGTGCGCTCCCCAGAATCCAAATAACCTAGATTCAGTGAAAGTAAACCCACCCTTAAAGTGAAAAATCAGGCCAGGAGATAGCTTCCATACAGAGTATTCACAGGAACAACAGCAATCCAAGGGAGTAAAAAGAACTTCATAAGATGATACCATGTTTAGAGACAAATTCACTCTCTAATGTCCACCTACCCCTGATGTGGCAGATGAAGGAAAAGTGAACTTCCATCATTTCAGGCTCCACATTGTTGGATCTCCTTGTAACAGGATCTTGAATTAATCCTTAACTATTATTAAGTCCTACATTTCTTTTTTTTATATTCTCATTCATAGTTTCATGAGAAAATCTGATACCATTCATAAATCAGTGACTGCTCAAGCAAATACCATGCAATGGTTAGTCTTAAATAATGAGAATTTATTAGCACGTGGTTTTGAAGCTGGGAAAAATCCAAATGAAGCCACCATCAAGGTGATGCTCTCTTTCCAAGGACTGGCATTCTTCACTTGGCTGCCAGTGATCCTTGGTCTTAGGCTCCTCTGTCACATGGCAATCCACAAGTCAGCCTCCCTATTCATTTTGGGGTTCTATTGATTTTGGCTTCTTGCTTCGTATGGATTTCTCTCCATCTGTCTGAATTTCATGCTGCTTATAAAGGACTCCAGTAATAGGGTTAATAGCCATCCTGATTGAGTTGGGTTACACCCTATCTGAAGTAACTTCATCAAAAGGTCCTATTTGCAATGTGTTCACACTCACAGGAATGGATTAAGTGTAAGAATGTGTTTTTCTGGGGTACATTGCTCCAAACCACCACACAGGCTAAATGTGTCTTATTTACTTTGTTAATTATATTTATGTAGACATGCTGCAAATGTCACCAACAGGATAATACAGTGGCTTCCAACAGGCCCAGGTCCAGGATATGTAATTGACTTGCTTCACACAATGCTGACAGGGTATAGGATATAGAAAAATGCCAGCCAATGAAATAGTATGTTTGTAAATTTCCCCCAAATCTAATGAAATCCATGAATAAAGTAATGAATAATGGCTTTCCCACCAGGACTGCATTTGCTTATGGAAAGCAGACCCAGGCAGCCTAGAATTATACCAGCCCAATGGTCTGCTCTATGCTTTCCCCTTCCATATCATGTTCTCAGCCCTTTAGTTCTCAAAAAGATCATGGAGAGAAGAGGCCAAGAGGACATGTGGACTTCCAAGGAAGATGGCAGAGTAGGGAGCTCCAGGAATCAGTCCTTCCACCAAAACAACTATTGAACAGGCAGAAACTCTCTGACAACTATTTTGAAACTCCAGAGGCAAGAATAACACAATAAATACAGCATCCAGGGAAGGGTGGGAGGAAGAAGTTGCTACACTATGGTAAAGAACAGTGAATTGCTCTCTCTGCACACCTAACAGTGCCCAACACCCACTCTCATGGCATGCGACCTTGGGGTCCAGTCCCTGGCTAGCTCACTAGTTTCAGAAAAGGACATAAAAATCCTCTTCCCCAAAAACAGGGGTGAGTGTGGCCATTCTTCATGGCTTTTGATGAGTGAATTTGTATTGTTGGGGGCCCAGCTCTGAAGGCAGCTATTGTTTCAACCTGATCTGGACAAAGGTGAGGGCAGCCATTGTTTCAACCTAGCCCCAGGCAAAGCCAGGGCATCCATTTTTCAAGGGTGGAGGTAGAAAAGGTGATGGAAATTTAAGACAGAGTGCTTCCTCAGGGCTCTGGAGGATGGTTAGCTGAAGGTCTGTATTTGCTGGGCAGGCCAAGAAAGCTCAGCTTTGGGGAGCCATTAGAGAAGCTTTTAGCATGCTTCCTGAACCCAGTGCACTTTGAAGTTGGTCTGTACCCCCTTTTTGGTTCCCTGGCCCTGTATTGGGCGGGAAAGACTGACTTGGGAAAGTCCTTTCTGGAGTGACTCACCTCCTAGAATTTGCCTTCCAAGCAAAAGCAGCTACAGACAAAGAAAGAAGTGTAAAAACCTAAAGAGATGGACAGTCTGGGACAAAGGCCTGCTGACTTCCACCACCTGGGAGAGGGAGGTCTATCCCTGGGAAACAGAGGGTGTTTGAGTCAGGGTTCTCTAGGGAAATAGAATCAATGGAAATATCTGTCAATAATATGAGATTTTATAAGAGTCTCTCATGTGACCGTGGGGATGCACAAGCCCAGGTTCTGCAGACAGGCTGCAAACCAAGGGCTCCAATGAAGGCCCTTGATGAGTTTCTGGGAGACATTGGTTGTCCAAAGATGATCTGAATGCTGAAATCACTTTTCCTTTTAAGGCATTCAACTGATTGGATAAAGCATCACTCATTGCTGATGGCAATCTCCCTGATTGATGTAGATGTAATCAGCTATCTAGGCAGTAATCTCACTAGTAACTAAAGTCCATAAATGTCCTTGTACTACAATTAGCCCAGTGCATGCTTGACCAAACAAATGGGCACAATTACCTGGCCGAGTTAGCACATTACCTAACCATCACATTCCACCCCTTGTCAACTCAGCAACATACACATAACCTTAAACTATACTTAGTCTCTAAGTAAAAACAATAATAGACATGCATATGTATATATTTCTGCCTAACAATGTTCAATGTGTACAACCAGAAAGGCATTAATTCCCTACAGAATAGGGTGCAAGTCCTTGGGTAATATTCACTCTTAAACTTGACATCCTTAAATATTGACATGAAACTAATACAACTTTTTATATGATAAGGGAAGAGGTTTGGGAGGAAAACAAAGAAATTCATTTTGTGTACATATATAATCATACTCACTGAAACAAGGAAGAAAGATTCATGACTATTACAGTCCTCATTTCTGTAACTGGTCACATGGTTAAAGTTCATATTTATCACTACCTTCTTCCATTACACATTCCATGTTCCCGTTACCCTCAGCAAGCACTTCAGCTGGCCATGGTTCTTTGCCTCGTGGGGTGAAACAAACTTTCCTTCCCAAAGATTCTGGGTCGTTGTTAGTCCTGCTTGGATTGGTTTGTGGCAATTTTCCATTGACTTTAATCACAGGGCATGGCAGTACTAGGAGATGCCCTAGAGGATCTCCTGTATTCCAGGCAAACTGTTCTTTACCCCCATTATGTAGATGCAGTCCTATTTCCCCTTGATAGTCAGGATCGATCACCCCAGCCAGTAAAGTAATTCCCTTCTTTTCCCGTTGATTCAAAGGTAAGAGGAGCCCAAAGTGGCCAGGTGGCAATCTTAACTTCCAGTTCAATGGAATCATCATTGTGTTCCCTGGTGGCAGCACTCCTCCTTTTGGGACCAAAGCCTGTAGGCCAGCAGAGCTTAAGGTTGCAGGGACTGGAAGCAAAAATTTTCCCAGTGGGTCACTAGGGGTAATAGTGAGTGGTGCCACTCCCATTTCCACCCCTTGGTTCCTGGACCCATGAATCCTGGTTATGGGAGAAACAGCTCCATAGAGAGGACGCTGATTTAGAGCACACACAACCTCCTGGAGAACATTACCCCAGCCCTGCAAAGTATTGTCACCTAGTTGGTGCTGTAATTGAGTCTTTAAAAGGCCATTCCACCATTCTATTAATCCAGCTGCTTCAGGGTGATGGGGAACATGGTAGACCAGTGAATTCCATGGGCATGTGCCCATTCCCACACATCATTTGCTGTGAAATGGGTTCCTTGATCAGAAGCAATGCTGTGTGGAATGCCATGGCAGTAGACAAGACATTTGGTAAGTCCATGGGTGGTAGTTTTGGAAGAAACATTGTGTGCAGGAAGTGCAAACCCATATCTGGAGTATTTGTCTATTCCAGTTAAATCAAATCACTGCCCTTTCCATGGTAGAAGTGGTCCAATGTAGTCAACCTGCCACCAAGTAACAGGCTGGTCACCTCGATAAATGGAGCTATATCAGAGACTGAATGTGGGTCTCTGCTGCTGGCAGATTGGGCACTCAGCAGTGGTTATAGCCAAGTCAGATTTGGTGAGGGGAAGTCCATGTTGCTGAGCCCATGCTCAGAGGGGTCTATCCACATACCTCTTCCCTAGACCTCTTTGTCACCAATTTTCCAGTCATATTCCTTCCAAGTCCCTGACCATCCTGCCAAACCATTGGCAACAACCCATGAATCAGTGTACAAATGCACCTCTGGCCATTTCTTCCTCCAAGCAAAATGAACAAGGTGCACTGCTCGAAGTTCTGCCCACTGGGAGGATTTGCCCTCACCACTATCCTTCAGTGATGTCCCAGAAAAAGGCCACAGTGCTGCAGCTGTCCACTTTTGGGTGGTACCTGCATATCATGCAGAGCCATCTGTAAAGCAGGCCTAAATTTTCTCATCCTCAGTCAACAGCTTGTAAGGAACTCCCCCAAGAGGCCAAAGCTGTGGGCTGGTGAAGAGAAGGTGATGTAATGGTTTGGCAGTTTTATGTAATTATGAATTCCAAAAATATAAATTGGATCATGCTTGTAGACTGATCTCCTAATCTGGGCATGATTGAGGCATTAACTGCCACATCAGTGGGATGTTGAGCCCCATCCATCAGTGGGTGTGGTTTCAAGTATAAAAGGCTAGACAAAAGGCAGCAGATTGGAGAAGCAGATTTGAGAAGCAGTTCTGATGTTGGAGTGAGCCGTTCGCCCGATAGTCTACAGCTGGCCTTGTGGAGAGACGCAAAGTGTAGAGAGCCTCATGGTCTACAGTTGAACTTGTGGAGGAAGCAGAAGCTAAGCCTGGAGAGAAACACAGCCCTGGCAGGAAAGGAACCCAAAGGCCTGAGCCCTTGCAGACATTGGCAGCTGTCTTGCTCCAACACGTGGACTTTGGTATGAGAAGAAACTTATGCTCTGTGGCCTGGTAACTGTAAGCTTCTACCCCAAATAAATACCCTTTATAAAGACCAACCAATCTTTGGTATATTTCCAAAGACACCCCTGTGGCTGACTAAAACAGGAGACATGGCAGGCATGGTGACCATAGGCATTTGGTCTACTTCCTCATGTAATTACTTGTGCCTTCAAGACCCGCTCAAGCCCTATCTCATATATACCACTTCCACTTTAGAGGGTCAGACAATACCCAGCTCATGATAGGCAACTCAGGTCTCATGGTAATTTGATGGCCCATGGTTAAGCGTTCAGTCTCTACTAAGGCC
>PVKH010043419.1:0-10583 GCA_004027955.1 Chaetophractus vellerosus | reverse complement strand
TGGACTGACACACCGGTGAGCTGACTCTCGGGGGGGTCGCCCCAGCAGGGGGAGACAAGCAGACACAGAGGAACGCAAAGGAAAAAAAAAAATGAACACAGCAAGAACAAGCGGGGGGGGGGGGGTATAAAAAATTTTAAAAATCTAAAAAAAACCCAAAACATTATTTTATGCAGATGTGTTGGTGCAGGTGTGATAAATAATACACAGTATAGTGTGGACTTAATAAGGGGTCCATGGTTTTCACCTGACTGGCAAAGGGATCTGTGGCGCAAAAAAGGTTAACCGCTGGTTTAGATGGTCATAAATCTCCTATTTTGATGCCATCAGTTCTTACCCCTAGGGTATTATGAAATAAACATTAGCTTTTTAACACATATCTTTTATTTCCATGTCCTACAATTTTTTATAAAAATCTATATTTTATGTTTTAGGAGCCGTCCTTCCATGGAACTTGTGCTCTGGAAACCTCTCCCTGAACTCCTTTCTGATAAGCCAAAGCCATCATCTAATGCTAAGAACTATACAGGGGAGAGCCAAACTAAGAATACAGCTGCTGGCACTGCCTTCCCTCAGAGAACTGAACTGTTCTTGGAACCTCAGCAAACAGGGATGCCACTTTACAATAATTTGGAGACAGCTGCTTGCACAGAAGAAGAGATGGAACTCTAGAAACCAGTTTCTACACTTTAAGTTGTCAAAGTTTGGAGGGCTCCTGTGCTCAGCCATCAGCCTACTTGCATGGTGTAGGGACTTGAAAGTTTTATGAAACGGGTGTAATATCTCCACCTGTGATTTGGGGTGGGACTTTCATTTTGGGTAGCCATTTATTGTGTTCAACTTTTTGCCAAGGAAGCTTGTCTCAAGGGAAACGCAGTTTTCTAGGGGGCTTATTAAAGGAGTCTTAGTTTACAGCCTCTGCAAAGGTTAGGTTAGTAGCTATATGGTTATGGGTGACTTAAATCATTTGTCACATTGTCTAAATCTTTCAGGCACTTGGAGAATATTCTCCTTGAGATGAAAAAGACATTAAGAAAGAAGGATGCTCCTACTGCAACTGTATGCTGACAGTTGAATCACAGCTTATTCTGTAGATGGGAGCTCTGTTTACAGTGATGAGTATATATAGTTGGTGAGAAGGAGAGAAGAAAACAGTAGTGTAAGCCTATTGTTAAGAAATTTAACAGAGGCCCTGAAACTTGTAAATTAGTTGTCAATTCAATATTGCTATATTGATTACTTAACCAGTAGTATTGTGGCTCACCTCTTTGCCTCTGAAAATGCAATGAAAATACAAAGAAAAGGTTTTCCCTACAAGGCTTATTTGCCTTGTGCTACTGTTGCCCCTTGGTTTCCCTTCCATAGTTGATAAGCCTGGTTATTCAGTAATGTTTACAACTTAATTAACTTTGAGTGATAGTTAAAAAGATTGTGAGCACATGTGCAAATTGGCTATGGGAGAAGCATCCCTTATTTAAATCCTGAGGAAGTGCTATGTCAACTAAACCCAACATCAGTAACTTCTAAAGTTTAAATAAAAAAAAAAAAAAAAAAAAGTTGTACCTGTACTAGCAAGGTGAATTTTTCAATGTTAATTTAGAAAACAGTGAATAAATTACCTGAGAACATATGAGCAAGTGACACTGAGATGCACTGAAATAGCCAATTTGCCTGGTGCTTAAACTATTGTGCAGTAGGCCTAAAAGTATAGGGAAATCGTTTCCTGATAGCAGGGAATCTTCAACTTTCGAGAATCTAAACCACGTTGCAGGTGTCCTTTGGAGGTACCCAGGATTCAAGATTATTATTTCTCAGGAAGAGGTCTTCTGTGTGGCAAGGACTCGTAGTGCGACGTAAAATCCCCGTTCCTTTACTGCTACAGAATATGCACTCTTACTTGTTAAGAGTGTAATACTGGACCTTTCAGCACACAGCAGGAGACCACTGCAGTTCTTTTTGTTCCATTTTATTTTCAGGGTTTCTTCCCCACCCCACACCCTCCACCTCCTTTGAAAGAATCAGATACCTTGTGTAGAAAAAAATGGTTTATGTCAAGTAGAGGTGAATTTTTAGAAACTAGCTCCCAGGCATTTTTGAAACCCATGCTGAAATCCCTTCCCTTGTTACAGATGGTGTAAAAGTCACAAGTCTGTTAGTTGGACTTGTTTCTTCTCTTGCCTGTTGTTCCTGCTTTCTCTATTTCTGTCTGGATAGTCAGGAAGAATTTAATGTTTAATATTTAAACAAAATATTTAATGTCTACACAGTAAAATTATTCAAACTTCAAACCAGTATTGAAACCAGTTGGAAACCAGCTAATAGTTTCTTAATCTCAGATTTAGAGATGAATGTAAACTGTATTTTGTTGAAATGTGCACGTGTTTGATTCATGCCGTTTGATAAACTCCTGCCTTGAGGTCATTGTTTAATGGGACCAACTTGAAAAGTTTGTAGCCTTAAAGAAGTCTCCGTGCTAAAAAGTTTATTCTAGTACAACTCAAAAAATGAAGTGAGTGCTGAGAGTTTGGAGCTAGTCCCTGTGATGGTGAGATGAGACAGCTTTCCAGAGAAGACCCCAAAACATGACTAAAATTGTCTTCTACTATTGGTGACAGGCCTCTGATCAAAGGTCTGAATGATGAAAAGGAGGAAAGAGGGCCCCAAAACAAGACTCTAAAAGCTATTGGTAGAGATAAGAGAGAGTTAAGATTTTGTTAATTAAAATTCAAACAGAACTTGTTTCAAATTATTTGACATATTTATTTCTGTAGGAAAATGGATGTTTAATGCTCCATTTTGAACTTTATTGTCTTGCATATGTTTGTACAAAGATTGTTTTCTTCATTCTTGTGGTACTTACTCCTCTGAGCCGTCTCCACAGTCCTAATGCCTCTGCTTTGTTTTTCTTTTCAAATATAAGTCTTTTGCTTTGCCTTAAGGTTTTCCTATGGAATTAACAGGTCTATTTGATTTTGTACAGCTTTTGCAGCATGGATCAAACATTGGCTTACTATGCTAATGTGTGAAAAGAAAAAATTATCTAAAGCAGGTGAGCTTTAATGAACAAATGTATATTTTCTCTAAGTTTGAATAGAGTGTGTGTGTGATTTGTTGTTTTTCAGTTGGTATGAAGAAAGTCCAGTTCTCAAAAATATTAAATTAAAAACTGGAGGCGGGGAGGGAAATGAAGTGGTTGAGTGCCTACTTCCCATGTGTGAGGCCCTGGGTTCTATCCCTGGTATCTCCTGAAAACAAACAAATGAAAAATACCAACTCTCACTGGGGAGTGAATGTAGTACAGTGGTCGAGTGCCTGCTTCCCATGTTTGAGGTCCCGGGTTCAATCCCCTGTACCTCCTTTAAAAAAAATAAAAAATCGAAAAAGCCTACTGCTTATTCATGAAAAGGTACAAGGTACAGATGTAAAATTTAGAAAATAACTAGAATGGAGGCCAGAACCAAGAGAAGAATGTTTACCTGCAGGTTCATTTGATATTTTTGGATCTGAAATTTGGTTTTGTTTTGTATAATAGTAACAAGAATGGTGCAGTACTAGGAAAGTTCTAGAAGATGCTGTCAATTTGACTTTAAAATGAGAATCTGGTGTTTCTGTATTTTATCATTTTCAATAAAACATTAAGTGTTTTGGATTTTTTGAGATATTTGTATTCCTGCACTTAAATAAATGAAATCATATACCTCTTTGCCTTCCTTTACATTGTAGTTAAAGCATTATTCATTTCAGTGAAGAACATACTTAAATTTATTCTGAAGGGATAATTATGTTGGGTTAAAGGTAAATTACATAAATTAGCTATTTCCAAAATAGGCAGACCATATTTTGCCATTCTGACTCATAGAAAGCTTTCCACTTAGAGCTAGCTGTTCATTGCTGTTGACTGTCCGTGTTCAGATGGCTGTGGTGACTGCATCTTCAAAAATGTTCAAATGTGGTATATAGATTTTTTTTTTTTTTTAAGATTTATTTTCTTTCTCCCCTCTCCTCCGTTGTTTGCAGTTGCTGTGTCTATTCATTGTGTGCTCGTCTTCCTCTTAGGAGGCACCTAATTGCTTGAGCCACCTCTGCTCCCTGCTTTGTTGTCTCTCTCATTATGTTTTTTCTCCTTTTTTCACTTGTTGCATCATCTTCTTGTGTCAGCTCGCTGTCTTGCTCCTCTTCTTTAGGAGGCACTGGGAACCAAACCTGGGACTTCCCATGTGGTAGACCGGGAGCTCAATCACTTGAGCCACCCACATCCGCTTCCCATATAGATTTCACATAGGGAGATGTGAATCTTTGAAAATGGGGAATAGGAAAATTAAATGGTTTTCAGTTACATGATTGTTCCTTTCTGAAGCGCTTACAGGTCACTGGGTGGCAGTATTGCCTGCATTTTCACAACCATTTTTAGATAAATGTGGAGCTCTGATTTGTCAGGCAAGGAGAGTTAAGTTTGGGTTAACGTAACAAAGTTAAGAAAACAAAGGGTACTGTTGTTTTCAAACCCAAATTTGAAAGTCACAGGTAAAAGAACCTGTCTCATCTAATTTCCTTATTTTACAGGTTTAGAAACTAAAGGCTCACTAACTAGTGACATTTAGTATTACAATCCAACTCACCAGGTTCAGTGTTCTTTCCACTAGATAAGTTGGTTTTTAGTCTTTTTTGCAGCAGTACCTAAGATGTTAATCATTCATTCATATTTCATTGAAATCATCTACCAAGTGTTAATGATACCTTAAAATATTCCTGGAATAGGTAGTATTACCTTCTGCCTAGTTTTGTCCCCATTTTGTCTCCGCTCTAGTATCATGTCTAGTAGGAAAGAGGCAGATGTAGATTGGTTTTTCAAGGCCCAGGGAAATGGTGTGCAGGCATCTCATCACCTGAATCTTTAATCTCAATGGGGCAAATAATCACTTAATGGAAATCTTGTTTTGGTTTTTGGGGGAAAAGATCTTGTTTTAGCTTTAACCATTCTTTTTGGTGTTTCAATATGAAAAATGTTCTTGATTACCAGGTGTTTTCTCAAGGCTGAACACAGTGTTTTAATAATTTCCACCCATCTGTGCAGGAAATGAAAACCCTGATAATCTATGCTGGTTATGAATGTCCTGTGTGTTATTCCTGTTAGTGCAGCTGCCTCTTTCACGTGATGTCATTGAATGTAAATTACTTCAGCCTCTGTCTCCAGATGCTTAAGCTATTCTGATGGAGGCTAAAATGTACCTGTAATTTTATCTGCCTAAACAATCCCTAAACAGATTCTCAGCTCTTTTCAGAGCTACAGAAAATCAGGTGAGATATGGTTCTCAGTCATGGGGACAGCTGGAGCAGTCCTTTAAGAAACAAACTCTGAACCGAAGCAAGCTTGTATTGCCAAGCACCAGGACTGAGCTCTGGCTTCAGCAACCTGATCTTAGGTTTGCTTGCATTCAGGTATGCTGGTGGACACTGGCTTCCAGTCACACCAAACATGTTCCCCACTCTCACCTGAAGCCATGTTTTGCTTTGCTACTTGGGATTCTTTGAACCCTGCCTCCTTTGCTCATTCACTTTGACCTCTCTCAGGCAATGTTAGATGGACTACATGGCATTTAAAAGCTTAAATTGCCATAGAATGATTTCTTTAATATCTTATGAGAAGATTCTCAAGGAAAAGATGCACCATGAAGGATAAGGTTAGAAGGTCTATAGTTTTGAGGTTGTATTAATATCTCTAGAGGGTTTTTTTTTTTTCTCGAACAGGTTCATTCTTTTGTGAAACAAGTTCTTGAGTAGCTTTAATCTCTTGATTCTTTGAGATTAAAACCATTCCAAAGTGGATCAGGAGATAATGGCTAACTTTCAAGTAACTTAGTATGGTGTCTGGCATATACTAAGTGTTTAAGATGTATTTTTCTTTTAATCCTCTCAGCAACCTTCAAAGATAGTGACTGTTGTTCCCCTTTACAGATGAGGAAATAAATGA
This sequence comes from Chaetophractus vellerosus, assembly GCA_004027955.1. Taxonomy (NCBI): domain Eukaryota; kingdom Metazoa; phylum Chordata; class Mammalia; order Cingulata; family Chlamyphoridae; genus Chaetophractus; species Chaetophractus vellerosus. Next base: position 4,612 of record PVKH010043419.1, on the reverse strand, counting down.
CATTAATTTCCTAGTGTTACCCAGCTAGCCAATGACATAACTGAACCCCAGGAATGTGAGTATAAAAATGCTCTTAATCTCAATACAGTGAGAATCTTGATATTTAATGACATGTCCTCTAATAATTTTAAGACAGATTACCAAATCAGTGGTTCAGGATTTAAGCACTAGACTCAGACTCAGGATTGCAACCTAGCTGTGCCACTATGATAATGGTAAGTAAGGTTTTTTTTAGACTGAAGAAATTCTCAGAAATGAATTAACTACTCAAAGAGTAGCCTGTATCGTTTATAGTAATCCGAAATTGAAGCAAGCAGTAATTAAAGAGAAAAGCATCAGTCACTTCAAAATGTGGCATGCTTACTGAAGTAGGATAAGTTATTACCATGACAAATAAATGAAACATCCAGAGAGAAGAACACAAGGTCTGTAGTCCAAGAAGAAATCAAAAGAACAAAGATACCACATTGCACTTTTTAATTGCAGGGGTAGTTTTAAATAAATGGAGAAAGCACCTTTCAAAAGCTACTCTAGCAGGGGAAGATTCCTTTAAGCATTTACATAGTAAATTTCTATCATTTTTCGAAAGATTCTTGGTCTTCACTTGAACATGAGGGGAAAGTAGCCTCCTCAGGTAGGTGTTCTTTCTGCTTGCAGAAGCAAACTAAAGGATGTAAAATCAGGGCACATCTGGGATGCCAAGAAGGGAAAGAGAAGGGCCATTCATAAATTCAATGTCTATTTTAAGACACTTGCCCAATAACCCTTACATAGTTTAGGGCAAACTGCTGCCCTTAAGATACAGGTTCAATCTCAAAAGCTGTAGTTCAGAATGAGAGCAATGTATCTGAGTACCTTGGACTGCTGGATGTCAAAAGACAATACTTGGGGTGATCTCTTAGGTTTGAACAGACATAGACGTTAGAGGAGTTCTCTAGGATTGTACCCCCTCTACTTTGGCTCTTTGAATGAAGCACAAGACAGGCTTCTCCACTATCCTCCAGGCAGTGATGAGAATAGTCAAAGAAAAGGGCCACAGTATTGGATCACTCCTTAGACACTAATCAGCTGGGGAAAGAGTTCGTTGGCAAAGGTGTCCTCCCAAGGGTGGGCTACATCAAGTGGAGAGGACATGTCACTGAAAGGGGAAGAGGAACCTTCATAGCCACAGTCACAATAAGCATCCAGCAGGCAGGAAGATGGCTTCAGGCAGTGGCTGGTTGAAAGTAGATTTGAGATACCCAGCTCTGGAATGAAGTCATCTTCTACAACTTCTTCCTTCACAGAAATGGTGAATTCAGGATGATCATTCTCTGAGGGGCTGAAAGGTGCTTCCTCAATTTTCACTACTACATTAGCTTGGCTTTCTGTCTCAGACGGTATCTCTAAGACCAGGGGCTTGGTATATACGTGGTCAAAACGTATTAGTTCATTAATGGCTTCCAGCTTGGCTGATGACGGCCCCAGTGACGGAGAAGTGGAGGCTGGTAAGGAACTGGATCCTTCTGGGTATACCTCTGGGAGCTCCTCCATGCTGGTAGACTCTGGGAAAGGACATCTGAAGAACATGACTGGGTCCAGGTTGTCCAGAATGCCCCACAGGATATCAGACTGCAAGAAGCAAAAATTACACTGAATCCAACTATCACACTGCACTTGAGAATCTACCTAGAATACGTAGTACTGGGCTCCATAATGTAAATTAATCACAATGTTATAGGAGGACCTCAGGACCCACCAGGCCCACTTATCTACACCTTACTCATATCCTGTATCACCTGGAAATAGAAAGGTAGCTGTACCTCTGACCCCACCAAAACTAGCTTCTCCTGCCCTAATCTGTCCAGTCAGGCATTAAATAGGAGGAATTAACTAGTTATAGCTTTTTAGTAAATCACAATGATCCTTACCTCAGAGTCTGAAGAGTCAACGCCATCAGAATCCATGGGGAGATGTTCTGGAGGGGTGACAACTGGGCCTGCACCTGCTGCAGAGGTGCACGTAGTCTGAGTGCTGCGGACTCAGCAGACCCGGCCACTGGCCTCACTCCATTCCCCTGGGAGAAAGACCAAAGTGAATAAATAGCCCAACTAGCTCGAGGCCCCAAGGAAATGCAAGCCAGACAGCTGTGATTACTATTGTTACTTCCGCTGTCTCAAGTCCACCCAAGAAAGGATGAGAAAAGGCAGGTAAGACTAACTTTTCATTGTGATCTTCTGTGCAGAAACATTTTTCCTACCCACAGTAAAGATTCAGGCAAGACTGATATTCTTTAAGTTCTATAGTAAATTTAAACCTAGCATCTTTTTGGATATCATTTTTTTAAAAGTTCTTCCTAAACATTACCTTCATAGAGTAGAATTGTTCTATTTATTGTCAACCTTAGACCTTTATTAAGTGTCATCTTATTTGCTTTTATCAATAGGGCTAAAAACCATAGGAGGCCGGCTGTATAGCCCAGTGGATAGGATGCCGGTTTACCACATGGGAGGCCCTGGGTTCGGTCCCTGGGGCCTCTCCAGGGGGGGCAGACTGCTTGAGAAGGCAAAAGCTGCTGTGGGCGGGGCAGAGCCACCATGGGCAGAGCGAAAGCCACCAAAGGCAGAGCAGAGCTGCCTGCAAGCAGAGTGGAGCCACCCGTGGGCAGGGGAGGGGGGACAAAAAGCAGAAATAAAAAAATAAATCTTTAAAAAAAAAAATTAAAAAATAAAAACCATAGATCACCCTTCTCTTATGGAAGAGATGTAACTATCACAATGAATCATTTCCCTACTCCTTCAGATTTATCAAAGAACTACTATAATTTTAGTAGCATTCAAAGTCTGATTTGACTGTCTGTCTTATTCTGGTTCATCTTGTTGGCTATCAGCATTTGTTAGTACTTGTTTCTAAATAGCCATGTAACATTTTAATTAGGGCTTAGTACTATTCATGGTACACTTAAAAAGTGAATAAGTTATCATTAAAGAAAAGACACCCCACCTGCATGGGAAGGTTTTAAAATCAAAGGATAATTTCAAGAACACTTGATCAGCGGTCCAGAATGTAAACACAGTCACTGGGTCACATTGCTTAGAACCATTTCTCACATAAGACACAAAATAAAGGATATGATTTACCTTGGTCTCTGCCTCCTCTTCAGTAACCAGGGCATCCATTCCCAAGCGCTGCCTTAACTCCTGGTTCTCAACTACAAGGCCGTGAGTTTTCTCTCGTAAAAGCTGATTTTCTAGCAAAAGTTTTTGGTTCTGGAAGAAAGTTCATAAGAGGCTATTAAAACATTAATTCTTTCACATAAGAATCCACCTGATGAAGTTTCACTGCAGTTGGTTCCCTTTCCTTCTTGAACATTTGGGAAACTAGGCTTATGTAATTTTTTACACCAGGTACTAGAAGGCCAGGTCATAATTGTGAGAAATAAGCTATTTACGAAGGGCTGTTTCATGAGGTCCAGAATAACACAATGCCTCCAACTACTAATCCAGACCTCAGCAAAGGGTGACTGGTGACTAATAATAGATGGAGATGAGCTAAATGATGTTTTAAAAAAATTCTATCTTGAATTGACAGGTATTGATAAAAGTGGTGATGGACCATAAAAATCAAAATATGCCAAAATTAATTGCTCCTGAAGGACTCATGTTTCTTATAAGAATTAGGTAATAATTCAAACTTTAATAAGAACAGTATGAATAATCCTTATGTATTCAGGAGGTGTAACTGGCAATAACTTAAGATTAGATAAACAGTTGGGCCCTAAAAGGGGAAGGGAAACTTTATTGGACTTCTGGCCATGCCAGGAAGGGTCTCAAGTTTTAGCAATGATTTCCTCCTCTCTACCCCTGCTAATTTCCTAGCGCTAACACAACAAACATTACTGAATTCATTGTGCAACTACCTTTAAGACAGATCTAGCACCAAATGCCAGAAGGTCTGTCAGAAATCATGCTTTCATCAAATTTCACCACTTCAACAATTATCTATCTACCCTTAGATTAATTTTTAATTGCATGTTCAATTATATTCTAAAAGGGTTGAAACAACTTGGGATGAGGAGCAAAATATCAGAACATTCATCAAGGAAGGATATATAATGGATGAAAGATGAGAGTTTCGCCTTAAGTATTTTTACCTCTTCTTCCAAATCTACCACTTGTTGTTCCAGCTCACTCATTCGAGCTTTCTTTCGGTCTCTAGCAGTCTGAGCTGCTACTCGGTTTTTCAGTTTCCTAGGAACACAAGGAACATACCACATTGAGTCATCTCAAACCTTATTTATATCTTTATTTGAAAACTTGGCCAGCTGGTGCTTTCACTTTAATTTACAGTATAAGGCAGAATAACCGTAAAATACACTGTAGGCTCCTCCTCTCAACAAAACAAGAAACGCAGCCTTCTGTCGATCTGACTTGAAGGCTGCTTTATTCTCCCCAATACTGCTTCTCCCACCTCTGTCTCATTCCGGCCTTGACACAGGGGCAGGACACAAACACTATTCGTATTGCATCATATGACACTTTCCCCTCCTCCTCCCACTCCCCCGCTGCTTCCTGACTGCAATTCCCTCAAATGGGATCCAACCCGTACTGATTAAATCTAGTGAAGCCTCCAA
>PVKH010043418.1:0-10703 GCA_004027955.1 Chaetophractus vellerosus | reverse complement strand
GAGAATCGTGAAGGGGGAATGAAACACAGGCAGGACGCATGAGACAAGAAAATGGGGGAAAACAGAAGCTGAGAAGGAACAGAAGAGAGGGGAAAGGGAAAATACGGGAAGGTGAGGGAGGGGATACGAAGAGAGGCAAACAGGGGAGAGATTGCAGGTAAAAATAAAACAGAAAAAGCCCAGGTGGAATTCATGCAAACTGTTCTCATCAACACTGCTACTCCCTCCTGTCACTGGAACTGTCAAACAGGCTCCGCTCGTAATGAAAGGAAAAATATTTTATTCAGATTTATTAATTTGAAAATGAAGCCCGCCTGTCGAGAGGGGGACAGTTCTTCTCAATCTGTCATCGTTGAACCACACGCTCCTGACACCGGGATTCATTTGTCTTGTCGGCTCTGACAGTTGGATTCTCCCAGAGCTCTTCCTAGTGGATCGCCCTGGGATTTTAAACCGGATGAAACACATTCCGACAAGGAACAGCCTCTTTATTAATGCAAATTACATGAGGAGGAGAGAAAAAAAGAGAGAAAGAGAGAGACGCCAGCAGCCACTGTGGTGTTCTTATCCCTGTATCAGTCATTTGTTATTTACATTTATACACATTTTTCAGTTTTAATAAAAGGAGACCCGGATTTTCAGTGACATTTATGGACAGTTTGTTTCAAAAAAAAATGATGCCATCACTATAATTGTATGCAAAGAAAACCGAGCCGCGTTCCCCTCTGTTGTGTGCGCCGCGTCCGGGGAGCCGTGGACGCGCCTCCTCGGCGCACGCGGGTGGCCGCCGCCGCCTCCCGCTCCCGGGGCGGGTCTCCCGGCCGCCGCCTCCGGCTCCCGGGGCGGGTCTCCCGGCCGCCAGCAGCCCGCGGCGTCCGCCCGGCTGCGGCTTCGCAGTGCCGCGGCCGCTTCTCCGTGCGCCGCCGCCTCCGCGGCCGCGCTGGGGCCCGGACTTTTCCACCAAGCTGCACAGGGCGGCGCGGGGACAGTCGCTTCCCCTAGATTCTGACCCGAAGGCTCTCGTAGGCCCGCCCCTTTGTCTTGAATCCAAAACCCAGAGCTGGATCGCCAACAAAGTGCAGGGCTTTTCAGAGAGACACAGGGCCCATTTCCGCGGTAGGCACAGGAGCCTCAGTTCCTTGGGCCCACAAGTACTTTGAGGAGCCCGCGAAAATGTTTTAATTTAATTTCTCTGAAAGATCAGAAGAAATAATAATGAATATGTAATACTGTAGTCATCCTGGATTATATTTGTCTTTGTGCCAACACAGTCGTAAAAGATATAATTTTTCATATTTTTTAAGGGAAGAAGAGGCCCACAAAAGCAAGAGACCCATGACAGCCAAAAGGTCCTGGATAGACCCTGTCCATGATGTACTCTGTAGGAAATTTTGAAATATAAATTCATGATAGGTTTCTGGTTGAAGTCTTACCTGCAAACAGGCAGGCAATGGTTGCCTCATTTCATGACAAAACGGGGGCAGAATCCCCACCCTGGGACTCTGGAGAGCTGGACTCTGATCCCATTTCAGAAGCTGGAAGTGATGTAGCCCTGGACATGTCACATAGTAAGCCTGGTTACTGCCATGCAAGAGGCTCATAGAGCTGGCACTTAGGTGCTCTCCAGCTGTACCACTGAAGTGTTCTCAAATTCCTCAGATTCCTGGGTGGAGTGAGAAACCAGAGTGGAGCTTTTCCTGATATAGTAACCGAGAGCTTGAGTTACATTCTTTCTACAGAATCTGTCTAAAATTCCCGATGATGCAACCGGAAAAGCAAGGTCTGGGGTCTGGAGCCTACATTCTAATGGAGAATGAGCAATTAGCTAAATGACTAATGTTGGGCAAATTGCAGTAACTTCTTGGAGTATGTTGTGTAAGCTGTAAAATATGAGGGTTAGAATAGACCAGCAATTCTCAAAGTGTAGCAATGTCAGCGTCACCTGAGAACTTGCTAAAGACACATGCTCTGACCTCAACCTACCCATACTCAATCAGAAACTTTGGGGGTAGGGACTGGCAATGTGTTTTAACAAGGATGCTTTGAGTGTAGCCATACTTTAGGAATAAAGAGCATCGATAAGCTTTACTAGGTCTGCAGGCTGGAATTTTTCCTCCTTAATCTTTAGAATCTTTATTTAAAGAGTCTTAAGAAGGCGGAGAGTGGTATTTAGCTGGGCAAAGCTTGCCCAGTGCTCCCATTTCTCTAAATGTCCTGCTTATAGCACAGGTCCTTCAAGTCTAAGAGATCTCTAGCTAAACATGAAGCATTTTCATTCATGCACAACAGCCTTAAAACTATTAACTCCCTTCATTCTCCCTGAAAATTGTCTTTCCAATTAAATGAATGGAAAGTATAAGACAAATAACCAAAAAGGCAATGAGAATTTCCTTGAGGTATAAGGATACAATTAAAGAAAGCAGGAGGGAAAATGCCTTCTGCCTGTAAAGCAACACAAAAGAATACACCTAACCAACAACCACACATAAAACAAATGCCTGGACCAGTGCACATTCAGCATCAGGGTATATATGTTTGTTTAATGATGTCTCCACGGTCTATAGAATTAATATTTAATAGCACTTGTCAGCAAGTTTCTATACAAGGGTTTGTTCTGTCTTGTTTTAATGCTTGTTAGTGATTGTGTCTTCCTGGGTCATTTTTCCTTAATATTAGAATTACACTTTGCATTTGCAGTATGGTTTGTCTGCCTTTCTACTTACAACTTGGCATCATTTGGCAGGATGAGGAAGATGGGCATAGAGGCAATAAAATTAAAAAGCCCTTCATTTTTACCTCTTCTCTCCTCAGAGTCATAAGACAGAGGGAGAATACAAGATTGGTTTGTTTGTTTGTTTTTGTTTTGAGTAGCAGCCCAGGATGTAACATACAGCATGCACTCAAAAATGTGTGGCATTATTATTGTTGTCATAACAACCAACTTAGCCAAAGAATTGGGGATTGGAATATAGGGCAGTTGGTTAAGTTATATATCTCACAAAGATGTCTTTTGTTTTGCCTTTGTACTTTCAAAGACGGCTAACTTGATTCGAAATGGAATATTACATTGTGATGTTAAATAAAGCACAATTCCCCAATTAGTCTAAGTTCCGTGGTGATAGCTGGGTATATTTGGGTATATTATCTTTTCTAGAATATCATGTAGTAGAAAGTACCCTGGACCAGAAGTCAGCAATTCTGAATCTATAGCAAGGTAACTGTGGCCAGTCATTTTATTTCTCTCTTCATTTACCCTGCTTTATTTTCTTCATAGCATATTTTGCTTCCAGGAAGTATACTTTCTTGTTTGCTAACTCATTTGTGTGCTTGTTTGTTTGTTTACTTGTTTGTTTGTTTCTTTCCAATGGAACATAGGCTCCATGAGGGCAAGAATCTTATCTGTATTGTTTAGTCTTTCCCTTTCCTCAGTGCTTTGTACTGTTAAGCATAAGGTAAATCCTTGGTAGATATTAGATGAATGAATGAATGATGAATGAATGAAGGCCTTCATGTGTCCTAATGTCCTAAGCATAAGGAGAAGAATGAGGACTTTAGACTTAGGCCAACCTGGTATTAAATGACAGCTCTATTCTTAACTACCTGTGTCACCTTGGAAAAGATGGTATGGGAAACACCTACCTGGAGGATTGTTGTAAGGACCAGAGACAGAGGCTAGTGAGAGTTAATCACTATGCCTGCTCCATAGTAGGTGCTCAATAAATTTAACCATTGTCATCATTATGGTCTCAAATAAAGTTCTGTACTTAAAAGCTCCAGTCAGATCTTAAACTTCTTCATATCGCTCAGAGTCCCTGGCACATTGGAGGAAAAACTGTAGGAGCTGAATAAATATATGCTTGACTGTTAGTTTGATTGATTGATTGATAAACTCAAGCTCTAAGCACAATGGTAAAAGTTTGTTATATAAGCCACCCACATCCACAAATATTTATCTAATAATGGCTATATTTAAGAATCATGCTAATAATTGCATTAGCCAAATACCTGATAGAGTTAAAACAAAACCTCTCTAAAACTCTAAGAAAAGAAAATATTATTTGCTGAGCCCATCCTTACACCCAAAGCTTGATTCCAAGGTACATGGATGGTTTCTATAATTCAAGTTCAATCTCCTACTTAAGAATTTACCAAAACACTGGTAGTCTGCAACTGTGAGAAAACAAATGTGTCTTCTGCTCCATTCCTATATATAATTTGCACATACTGATTATTTATCTGCTCAAGACTGCCTGTATTGTATCTTTTCATCAGTCTAGCACCACACTCCCTTGTCCTCTATCCTGGACTTTTTCTGTCCTTTACAGGCTTAACTGTGATCTGTTTTAAGAAAAGAAAATAAATTAGTTTCCCAGGAAATCTACATGAGCATTTTCTCCAGAAAGAATACCCCACTGAGAGCTACACAGGGCTTGGCCATTGTTTTGTTAAATAGTAATAATAACTTAAAATGTGATGACAGCAGCTGATGCCTAACTGCAGGGTAAAGACCAGTCTTGTTAGTGTTGCCTGGCAACCTGTGGGCGACATCTTGGAGAATGTGAAGGGATCCAATGACTTGGGAGAGGTCATGGCATCAGAATCAGGGAACTGAACGGTCGCAGAGGATCCACAAAAGTCTCTACTGATCTTATTTTAGTTGTTTCCAATGGGTCTGATTCTCATGTGTGATGAAATTGAAGGATCTGTAGTTAGAAATGGGTATAAACCAAATCAAATTCTTCTGGAATTTAGTTTTCTATTATCCTTCAAAAGAAACAACAGAAATTGTAGGTGCACACATTTCTAAGTTCTTTTCTGACCGTTTTGGTTTTTTTTGTTGTTGTTGTTACATATCCCCCCCTTTCTGCTTGCTCTTGCTGTGTTCATTTCTCTGCATTCTTCTGTGTCTGCTCTGTCTCCCCCCGTTGCGGCGACATGCCGAGCCAGGTCACCTCGCAGGCGACTCTGCTACGTTCACGGGTGGCTGTGCTCCGTTCGTGGGTGACTTGCCCTGCCCGTGGTGGCTCTGCCCTGCCCGTGGCGGCTTTTTATGCCCTGTCCACGGTGGCTCTGCCCCGCCCATGGCAGCTTGCCCTTCTCAAGGCCATCTGCCTGCTTTGGAGAGGTCCCCGGGAACCGAACCTGGGGCCTCCCATGTGGTGAACCAGCACCCTATCCACTGGGCTACAGCCGTCCCCTTCTGACCGTTTTTATATTTATCTTAAACCTAAGATCCATGAAGAGTTTAGAGAGTACTCAGAGAATTTCAAGGTATAGTTAGGAAGGAATTAAAGAAATCCCGAAGAGTTTGAGGCATGACAAAGGAACAAAACACTCACAAAAATGAACGTGTTCACCTAGATGTTAAGGCAAACCTTTGAAACATGAGTTTGCAAGTCAAAATCCAATTTAAAAAAATCCAAACTGGTCTGCCTATTCACCATGTTTATGGGCAACATCAATAAATTCTAAAATCGATTCAATTTTTCATAAATTGTAATGGGCAACTACAATGTGCCATGCACTGTCATTACCTGCAGGCCACAGAAAGACACTGGGGCATTGTCTCTGCCTTCAGAGGTTTCACATTTCTGGGAAGAATAAGAAATAAATATTTATTTATCGGTACTTGTAGTTCTTGTTTCAAATCAAAGAATATAGTCTGATGAGGTTCCTGGCCAGGGTATTTTCAGTGAGTAGCTCAAACATTTATCCGTCTGTCCAGACCTGAAACTTGGAAGTTGTCCTTGACCCCTCTTTCTCTTTCACCCCCGTATCTACAAGTTCCATCAGCCCTTCTCCTCATTATATCTGTCTCTTCTACTTTGTCCATTTCCTCTGTCAACTCCTTGGATTGGTCCACACCCTCTCTTGCTTGGACTTAAGGAACAGGTTCCCACCTGGTCTCTCAGCTTCTCTTCTTACAACACCCTCAAAATAATTGAGAAACCAGGATGCCCAGGTTCAAATCCCAGCTCTGCTCTTACCAGCCTTGTGACATTAGGTGATTAACAACTCGGTAGTTTACTTTGGTCAGCAGTAAAATTAGGATAATAATAGCACCTATCATATAGTGTTCTTTTGAAGAATATATATGCCCTTAGAAAAACACCTAGCACATAGTAGGCAAGTTAAAAATTAGCTATCTTTATCATGATCTGTTCTTTACACAGGGACAAAGTGATCTTTTAAAAATCTAAATAAGATTGCCATCTTCTCATCATTAGATTAATGTCCAGTGCATTTAGAATAAAATCCAAGCCCATCAAGGCTTACAGAGTCCTTCTTGACCTGACCACAGCCTATCTGTTCTCATTTTGGAACAATCACTCCCCCACCCACTCCTTGAATCTGTGCCTTTGCTACACTGTTCTTCTTACTGTGCCTCAAAAATGCCAAACTTCCTACCTAGGGGCCTTTATATATGCTGTTCTCTACTTCCCTGAAAATTTGCATTGTCAAACTCCTTCCATTCTCTAGCTTCTCCTTTCATGCTATCTCTTCTCTTTATCTAAAGTAGATCCCCAGCCCTCACCCTCCTTGTCTGGCCTTTTGTTTGCTCTCTCCCAGCACTTGCTACTATGAAATTTTCTTTCACTAGAATTGGGTCTGCAAACTTTTTCTGTAAAGGGCCAGGTAGTTAATAGTTCAGGCTTTGTGGGCCATGGACTCTCTCTAGCAACTACTCAACTCTGGCATTATAGCACAAAACTATGAAAATGAATGAGCATAGCTGAGTTCCAATAATAATTTATTTATGGACACTGATAGTTGAATTCAAGTTAATTTTCATGTCACAAAATATTATTCTTCTTTTGATATTTTTGCAACCATTAAAAAATGTAAAAACATACTCAGCTTGCAAGCCAAACAAATCCTAGGAGATTTGGCCCTGCACCAAAATATAAGCTCCATAATGGAAGAGGTGCATTTGCCATGACCATTGTTATATCCAAAGATTCAGCTCAGTGCCCCGTATATAATGGCACTTGTTAATTATTTTTTAATGAATGAATGAATCTGGCTTTGCGTTGTCATAATCATAGCTACTTCAGATCTACAAACAAGCAAAATGGAAATCTTGAGTAGAAATTAATAGAAATGAATTTTCATCCTATGCTTTATAGTTTACAAGTATTTCCACATATACTATCTTACTTGGTTCACCCAAAGATCCTTGACATAAAGAGGGCAATTATTATTAAAAATGTGAATTTAAGAAAAACTGTGATTTGCTCAAAGTAATACAGTTAACAAGTGATGGAGTCAGAACAAGAACACAGTGCCATTTCCCCTATCCAGTGGCTCACAAAGGGTCATCCCTATCAGAAATTTAAATTCTTGGGCCCCATCCCTGGCCTATGAATCAAAAACCCCAGGCTCAGCAATCTCTGGTTTAACAAGCCTTCCAGATGATTCTAATAAATGCTAAAGTTTGAGAACTGCTACAATGGCCCGTAGCTCTCCATTCAGGATTTGCCTTATAATCACCTGAGGAGTTTTAAAACTCACCATGCCTAGGTGCCACCGCCCATAAGAGTCTATTCAGTTCATTTGGAGTTGGGTGTGGGCATCAATATTTTTAAAAGCTCCCGGGTGATGCTAAAGTCCATCCAGAGTCAAGAACCACTATAGCAAAGGCCACCCTGCCTCTCATAACAGGAAAGAAATGGTGCCCAAATTAGTTAGGCTCACCTGTCATAGATTCAAGCCAATATTAGGTCCTGAACTTATTCTCTTCTTAGGACACCTAAAGATGGATTTCCTACTCCTTCAGAGAACTTAATAGAGTTTCATGGACACCATAGGCTCCTCAGACTCAGAGCTGCCCAATAATCTCTCATGTTCCGATTTCTCTTCAGGCCTTTATTCCCTTTGCCACAGCCCCCACCACTCCTGCTTTCATCAGCCGAATGCACAGATTCCATTAGGACTAAGGGCAGGTGCAGCTTGGAATGAAGCAAGAACTCATCTGTTCCTTCACATTCTCACTCCTGATGTTTGCTAGTTTGTATGATTAATTTTATCAATTTTCCTGACCTGCTCTGCCACTGAAATAAATATGACAGCTGCTGTGCTGCCTCAATTCTTCCTCTTGCCAAGTGAGATGCTGAGATGTGTTTTCTTGTTGATGGCAGACTTGGGTAAATATCAAGTAAACAGACCAAACAGGACTCATCCTGGTCATACTGACAAAGCAGGTGTGGAACCAAATGTGAATGCTTTCATGGGATATAAAAAGCAGAAAGCTAATTTTCATCTTCTAGCATTTCCAGGTATTCAATCAAGAAAACAAACATAGTGTTCCCATATTTCCAATTCGACTTTACCCACTAATTCTATTTTTTCCCCTTCAGAGTAAGCTACTTAATAGAGGATAATACCAAAATATTTAGTCTCTGACTACCTCCGGAAGGGGTTAGGTGACAGGGTAAAGAATGTGTGAAAATGTTCTGCAAACTATAACCAGAAATATTAGCTGTTATTTTTAAAGGAAGTGCAACCTTACCCTACGAAAGAAGCTAAATCACTTGTATTGAATACCTGCTATTTGACAGACATGTGTATCATTACCCTACTTAATTTAAGGAAGGTATATTAATTCCCATTTTCAGAGAAAATTGAGGCCCAAAATGGTTAAGTACCTGTCCTTATTCACACTAGCAGTGGATTCAAAATGGGCTATTTTCTCTAGTCTCTCTCACTGCCCAACACCCCTCTTCTCAAACTGCCTCATCCACTATTAGGGGCAAGCCCAGCCTCAAGAGTAGATTTTACCCAGGCAGAGCCTCACTCAGCCTCACAGCCAAATGAAATAAGCCTGCCATCATTTGGTTCAATTACAAGGCACTCCAATCCAAATTCATCCATCTCTATAACATTGAGCAAGTTACTCTCTATGGTTCAGTTTTCTTGTGTATAAAATATATCAAATAACAGCCACACGTTTTTATTTTAAAGGTTAAATTAGATTCAAAAAGAAAATGTATACAAAATGCCTGGACTCATTCCTGATACATATTAGGTGCTCAAGAGCTGAATTTGAGTATGAATCTTATTCCTTTTGTAGGAGGAGGTCTGAAATACCATTAGCTATTTACTCCTTTGAGTTATAATATTTTCAGGGTGATAGACTTCAATTAAAATGTGCATGTGGGGGCCGGCTGTAGCCCAGTGGATAGGGTGCTGGTTCACCACAAGGGAGGCCCCGGGTTCAGTTCCCGGGGGCCTCTCCAAACAGGCAGACCGCCTTGAGAGGGCAAGCTGCCATGGGCGGGGCAGAGTCACCATGGGCAGGGCAAAAAGCTGCCATGGGCAGGGCAAAAAGCCGCCACAGGCAGGGCACAGCCACCACGGGCAGGGCAGGTCACCCACGAACAGAGCAGAGCCGCCCGCGAAAAGAGCAGAGCCGCCCACGAGCTAGGCAGAGCCTCCCGCAAGCGGGGCAAGCCGCCTGCGTGGTGAGCTGACTCAGCACGTCGCCACAACGGAGGAAGACAAAGCAGACACAGAAGAACACAAAAATGAACACAGCAAGAGCGAGCAGAAACAAGAGGATATGTGACAAACAAACAAAAAAAAATGTGCATGTGTTTGTGTTTCCTGGGAAGGGATAATAAAATAAGCTGGTTATTGGTTACTAGCACCTGGTCACTTTCCCTCCTTGATAACCAGCTGAGGGCTGCCCAAGAGTGAAGTCTATTTTGCATACTGGGTAACAGAAGGGAGGGTAGTGTAGTCAAGTTAGACAGAAAAGGTTGAAGAGATAGTGCCAAGCCCATTTTCCTAAATCATTCACCTGGAAAGAGTGTTCAGAGGTCACTCGCCTCCTGTGTTCAGAGAATAAATATTGTTACCTCACTTGGACGGAAAACGAGGACCAGAACACTGAAGTGACTTTGCCAGTGAGCAGCTAAGCGCAGACTAGAATCCAAACCTTCTATCTCTGCCCTTGGCAGTGTTATGAAGGTTGCCACTGGCTTATCCAGTTCCATCCACATGGCTTTGGCCTGGATTTGCCTCTAGGGGAATCCATTCCACCGTGGCTGCAAAAACCAAGGATGGGTATGGGGTGAGGGTGAGGGTGGGAGCGGCTGCAGCTTAAATAAAACTTTTCTGCCAGTAGGCCAGGTGAGCCTCACCATCTCTAATCCTTATGTCCACTTTGGCCTGCCCCTCAGAATAAAAAAAGATCCCTAAGAGTGATTTTCAAAAATGTGGACGGGGCATGACATGGCGTCAGCCGCTTACAGAGAGGAATGTGTTTAGAGAAGGGAGCTGGGTGCCCTAATGATCTCTCTCACTGCTCTGGAGGTCGTGTTCATATCAGTCACAGCAACAAGGGTAACGCAGTAAAGCGTTATCAGCTTTAGCTTACATTCGGCTCGGTGATGCTTTGTGGAGAATAAAGAGCCAGCCTGCTCCGGAGTATACCACGGAACCTTGGACCAACGGATCATTTCCCTCCCCACCGAAAACCCCTGCTGCCTCTCTTCACTTGGCTCCCTGCTGGGGGGAGGGCAGAAGTGAGTACAATGGAGACACTGCCTTTCTCGGTGGTCCCCTGGGCCTGCTGAGTACAGAGGTAGGAGCCAGTGCACGGCTATTGCTCCCTCATCCCATTTGTAAAAGGAAAATTAGATCTAGGAATGGAAAGAGGCTCCTGTTACATTCTTTAGCATTGATCACTGCACACACGGTCA
>PVKH010043417.1:0-10718 GCA_004027955.1 Chaetophractus vellerosus | reverse complement strand
GGGGCTTGCCTTTGCCCGTGGCGGCGTGCCCCACCCGCATTGGCTTGCCTTCTTGAGGCGGTCCAACGTTCGAGGAGGCCCGGGGTCCCAACCCGGGGCCTCCCATGTGGTAAACCGGCGCCCTACCAACTGGGCTATACAGCCAAGTGCCACTGCTTTTCTTCCCCTAATTTAAGGCACAAGGAAAAAATGCTCACACTAAGAAACTAGTATAGCTCACTGTCCACCACTAAACTTGAACTTAAAGAGGCAGAATGGTGCAGTAGAGAGAGTATGTGTTACAAATTGGGGAAACTAAAAGACTGTTCAGCCTTGTGCAAGAGGCACAGGCACCCTAAACCCCAGTCTGTCATCTATAAAATGGATCTAATAGCACCAGGCATGATTGTGGTTAGGATTAATTTAAATATGTATATATGTGTAGGTGCCTTATATGTTGTAGACTCGGCAATGTTGGCTGAAATGGTCCTCAACTGAACGTCTGTAATGCAAAGAAAGAATTCATGGCCTGTCTCTAACACAATGGTGTCCTCTCTTTTGGTAATGTTTTGATATGTATATATATTGACCTTGACAATGCACTCGACCAGATAACTCATTTATAGAGAACAGCTGGAAATGAAAGATAAAATAATGGTGCAATGCTTAAATATTTTCACTTAACAACTGGAATTCTACTGCGGAGAAGTGGGATGCCAGTCCCAAGTGTCTGCGGCCTGGGCCACACACTGCTCTTGCTGGAGGCCGGGTTCCGAGAAGAAGTACACGGCTTCCCTCACTCTCGAAGAGCCAAGTGACCTTTCACTTCCTTGCCTGGCAACACGGGTCACCTAACGGGATTTCCTCAGCAGCCAGGCAGAGTTAGCAAGGAGGTGGGATGAGATGAAATAGGCTTGGCCTCCTCCCTCTTTCTGGATGTCTCTGGCTCCCTTCAGGGTTATCAACATTAGTTCTTGTTGTCAAAGGTTTGAGGTAGAAAAGCCAGCCTGTATTTTCTCCAAAGGCTGCATTTCTCTAACTAGGTCAGTGCAGAACTGATTTTTTTTTTGGGGGGGGGGGGGGAGGCCATGAAAACCGACCTGGCCATGCAGGGCGGTTCCCTCCCTGTCCTGTGAGGCCAGCTGGGTCATCTAACAGGGTGGTGCAGGCCAAGCCTACGAGGGAAACAGGACCAGTGTGAGGGCCACTGACGCCCTGCGTCTGAGCTGGGGAGGGGCGGCGACTGAGGCAGCTCGCGGCATTGAAAGGAGGCTCCTCAGCAAGGCCGTATTGCTATGCTTTTCAAGAAAATCCAGAAATCTACATGTAATGCTCAATCACCAGATTTCTCAATGGTGGCAATTAATACAAATATTTTAAAAATGCAGTCTGTGGCCACACTGTGCTGGTGAAACAAAGCACATCTGAGAATGACCAGTTGTCCTTCCCTGTGGAAAAGCTGGAAAGCATTGCCCAGCAGCAGGAAAGAGAGAGGGGAAGGCGGCCAGGGGCGTGCGCAGAGTCTACTGCACACAGCAGGCCCCTCTGGGAGGCTGAGCACAAAGACAAGCAGAAGCCAGACGGAGGGCTCTGTAGTGTTACTGACACTTCCAGGGGAGAGAAATGAACTGAACTCCCCTCCCTGGGGGCTGTTCTGGGGAGAAGGGAGGAAGCAGGGCCTCTGGGCACTCCATCATCACGTGCTGCACCGAGGCCCAATGGGACGCTGTTGCTGGGGAGAGAATGATTGTCTCCTACCACAGTGACCCCCGGAGAGAGAAGGAGGAACAGGGACGGCTGCTGCCTCCTCGTTACCAATAGCAACTCTCACTCTCCACGGCTGTCACTGCTTTCCTGGCTTCCCTCTCTCCCATTTCTCCGAGGTGGCTATGCCATTCTTGGATGACTGGCTCTCTCCGTGGTGAGGGCTGACCCTCCACAAGAGGCCCCAGCCAAGGGACTGACAGGAGGTAGCACGAAGGCGCAGCAGGGTCTGGTCCCTCCTGGTCTAACGGAACCTGCCCATGGAAAAGGAGACAAGAGCCCAGGAATCGCACAGTGTGAAGGGAACCAGAGGCCAAGACTGCACCCGGGAGAAGACGCCATTTCCAGGGGGTGGGGATGGAGGGTCGGGAGGAAGCAGTGAATTTTTGTTAAGGAATCCTAAGATAAGAAGAACCTGATATAACTATATAAAAAAGCCTCACCTAACCTATTTCTCAACATTGAGTCACTCATGCACCAACAACATAATATTTGCTAAACCCTCATGCCACCCACAGTAGTATTCAGTCAGTGTTTTTTTGTAAGCCACTTTTTTACATGAGTAAGTTTTCTTTAAAAGGAAAGGTTATATTACTGCCAAAAAACAACAGCAAAAACCAGTATCACCTGCCATAAAGAGAAAGCAGTAGTGAAAATGAAAATTATAAATGTTCATCCTCATACCAGCTGAAATTATCTATTTAGGACTATTGCCAAGTGTTTGTGTGTGCAAATCCACGTGCATCTCACTTATGAATTACAGCAGAGAAGTCAGCCAACCTAACGGGCTACTCTCTGAACTAACACACTCTCTGATAGGAGGTTCTGTGCTGCCAGGCAAGATATCCCTTGGGGTTATAGATCAAAGAGCGTCACTTGAACTCCACTCCCCATTTTAGCTAATAGCTCCTCACCGTGAAGGTGTGGTGATAAATACTTGCTGTGCAAACAGTAGGCACTCAGTATGTACTCTAAGATGAATGACAGCATATGGAAAGTCATCTGCCATGTCTTTTAGTATGCATTAATCTAATCCTGCCAGCAGGACCTAAGGATTTGAGTTTATCAGAAAGAGAATCACAGGAAAACCCCACCCACAGATCTGTAAAAATCTGAAGGGCGAACTCACCACTTCTTAGACTTCAGCCGAGGTGCTGGATTCCGGGGGATGAGGAAGAGGGCTCTCATGGGGTGCATGTCACAGAGAGCTGTAAGAGACCAAAACTGGGTTGGGAGGCCAGGCTGTGCAGGCAGCACCTGCCACAAAGATTCCCGGAGAACAGCCAGAAGATGGAAAAGCTTCCAACTGGAAAGCATTTAAATGAGTGGATGTCTAATTAAAGGAGTCTCATAGAATGCAACATGCTTCCATAGATACTGCTGACATAGCTACTAAATAGACTTACTTAATATTTAAGGAAACTAAGTTAAAGGGTCAACAACCAGCTATCCTTTGCTGCAAATAACCACTTGAGATCCAAAGTAGACATCAACGAGATGATAAAGATAATGGACACGGTAAGTTGTTTTTAATTAGTAAAAGCCTGTCATAAAATAGTATTTGCTAATCCATGGTCTACTTCTTATACTGAAGGCTCTTGACAATCCAAGTGTTATCTACATAGATTTTTGGAGTCTAAAACACTAAACCAGGGCACCATTCTCTCTGTATTTCCAGATACCCCAAGTGGCTTTTCAGGCTTCATAATTGGAAGTTTTTGTTCACTGGCATCAGGAAGAGCAGAGGATTAAGTCAAATGGAGTCTGGCAGAAAAACAAAGTTATAAAAATATCTCAACTTGTAAATATGACATTATCGTTTATAGTTAAGGCATGCATACATTCTTATTTTAATCAAAATATTTTACTTAGTATACTTTTCAAACATCTGGGAGTTTTTTTTTTCTGTACCTAGAATAATAATATATTCTCCCTAAAAGTCAAAGAATTCTGTGGGTAGAAGTTTATTTTTAGCCCAGTCTACCACTCATCAAGAATAATAATATGGGTTTAAGATCGCAATAGATTATTTTTTTCTGATTCATAAATGCCTATTAGCATTATACATGAGGAGTATTTTGTGAACACGCCAAATCAATCATGCTACAGATAAATTTTAGCAACACTAGACTGAGAAGTGAGAAGACTATGATATCTTGAAGGCAAAAAGTCATATAAGTAAAACATTGTCATACAAGTGCAGGACCTGTTTTAGTCCCAGGTCCTCTGAGAAGCAGACACCACGGTGAGATTAAATGTGCAAGGATTCCACTGTGCAAAAGGATATAGGGAAGAAGCCTGGGAAGGCTGGGACCCCAAGAGAAGGAGAGAGGGAGAGAAAGTTGGTGGAAGCATCCTGTATTGTGCTACAGTCCAAGGAAGGTTTGGCAAAGTTATAGGGGGATGGATTCCTTGAGTTGCCTGCAAAGGAAACCCATGGCTCCCAGGAAAAGGTCTGTCTTGGTATCCCAGCTGCATTCGGTCACTGCTTGGGAGAGGCCCTTAGGTTAGCCTTAGTATCGGTGCAGCCAGCAGGCCATGGAGAAGTCATGCCACCTGTCTAGAAGTCTGCGAGGCACGTCCTCACAGCCACCACGGAGCTGGTGGAGACACTCTGCTGTGCCACTACGTCTGACCTCAAGAAACTGGTAAAGTTCTCAATCTTGACCAAGCTCTGGCCATTCTGCCTCAAATATCAGCTGGGAAATCTAAAAATCAGCATTTTAATATCAGTGACAGTCACTGAGTACAAGTGTTTGCACAACCCATGCATTGCAAATTGTTTTTCAATTTTTATCAGTTAGGGCTGGGCACAGTTCATCTTGGGCGAAGAGTAGCTCAAGAATAAATTACGTGCTAAATCTGTAAAACAAACAAGACTCCCAGAAGTTTGCTGTACTTCTCTTTCTTTTCCTCAAAAACCAAAAACAAAAAAGCCAAGATCTTCACACCACTCGGAGATGAATGGAATCTAGGTTGGTTTACGATGGCTCGGGTTGCTAAATATGCCAGCCAGAATCCATGCAGGGCTCGGTGTAGCAGAAGTAAAGTAACTGTAGCTCCTGGCAAGGAACCTTCAGCACCACAGAGCAAGCCAGCAACAGATTTCACCCCAGAGGAAGGGGGTCATACTTACGGGGAGCACCTTCTGCCATCTCAATGGCGGTGATTCCCAAAGACCACAAGTCACTCTGAAAAAGAAGGAAGGCACAGACACATGCGTAAATTCAATCAACAAGGAACAGCAAGGTTAAACCTGGTAACTGCTTCAGAACTGCCTGTGGGAAAGTCTGTTCACAAACCTATTTGCCCTGCTAAGCTTTTTAAAAGTGGGAACCGCACAATCTCATTAACTTTTCATGGACAATGCCTTTCATGGTGCCAGACACATGGTATGTCTTCAGTAAATGTATGGAAAATGAATATAAGGTTTTTAAACTTAATCAATTGCCAAAATATATCTACTAACTGAACCATGTAAAACTTAACTATTTTTTCATACCTTTATCAAATAATAATCTGCATCTTCTTCAAGTATACACTTGCTAAGGTTTGACATATGTATACACCTGTAAAACCATCAGCACAATCAAGAAAGTAAACATACGCATCGCTCTCAAGAGATCCCACTTGTCCCTTTGTAGTCTCTCCCTTCCTGTCCCCACCCACCCTGCCCTTAGACAACCACTGATCTGCATACTGTCAGGTGATTGGTTTACATTTTCTAGAGTATAATATAACAGAATCAGACAATATGCAGTCATTTGCATCCAGCTTCTTTCATGTAACACAATGTTTGAGGTTCACCCATGTTGTAGCATATATCTGTACTTCATTCCTTTTCACCGCTGAGTAGTATTCTATTACGTGGATATGCCACAGTTTGTTTATCCATTCACTTGCTGATGAACACTGGGTTGTTTCCAGTTCAGGCTGTTATGAATAAAGCTGCTAAGGACATTCATGGACAACTTTTTGCATGGATGTATTTTTTATTTCTTTTGAGTAAATACCTACGTGTGGAATGGCTGGATCATATGGTAAGTGTATGTTTATATTCAATTGTTTTAAACCTAAAATAAACCTGGCAATTTTATATGATTTAATCTAATAAAATGAAGACATGGAGTTTTTTGAAAAATGGTGTTCATTGATGTATTTCCAGGGCCTAGAACGGAGTTGAGCACATTAGTGGGTGCTCAAATATCTTCTATCTTTTATATAGACAAATATGTAAAATAGAGAACCTTATGCCTTGATATTCTTTTTTATGCTCAAACTGACTTATATGCCCGTTCAGAATTTTCCAGGCTAATGCCTCTACCTTTATCCATGCAGTCTCTTCTCAATATGCTTCTCCCATTCTCTGTGTCTATAGCTCAGCGGTTGCTAAATATTGCAAAGGAGGGGGCAAATCAAGAGATGAAGAAAACCAGGTTAGGAAATCCCACAAACAGGCTTGCTGCTTCAGCTTCTCCACAGACCGGCAAGGAAATATAATGTGAAATTTGGTTCAATGGCCAATGAACTCTCAGCTTCCTTTCCTTTTAAATCCCTTATGCATTATGTACCTTTTACCCAATTCTCACTTGTAATCTCACTCAGATTAGCGAGATCAAAGTTACTTTGCCTTGCTATTCCCATCAAACAAATGTCAAGTAAAGGAGATGTAACTGGAAGAGAACTATGAAATCCATGCTGAGCCATTCCCAAGAACTATGCTTCGTGTCCTGTGAGTTTCACCCAGGCCTGTTTGGTATTTGGGTAGAGGCCCAAACAATGTCAAGGAGCTTCACTTGCCTAAAGTAAGATGGCAGGGTACACACTAACCCCACTTAAGGTCAGGGGAGATTCTTTATTTCAAGAGTCTCCCATCATGTTCCCATGAATGTTATAGGTTCTCAGTTCAACTGGGGATAAAAATCCATCTTCACAATACCACTCTCCTCAGATTCCACATAACTTCTCTGCATATAGCACAACTTAAGAAGGCAATCCTTATCCTTTCTCTTTTTTCCTATTTCAAGGTGTATTCAAAGGTTTTCATTTAATAAAAGCCAAACACATCCAAAGTTTGCACAGTTCTGCAAGGGACTGAGTTTTCCCACAGACCCTTGGCTTTGCTAAGTGGGATCACTTCTGAAGCTAACGAAGACAGCCTTGCCCCCGTGTTACAGGTTGGCTAGGGAACAGTAACTGGTGAGGTTAAAGATACAGCTCTCATGTACCTGGAGGTTTATGGTTCGCAGACACTCGTTTGGGAGCATGACGAAAACACGGCCCCTCACTGTGCAGGAGATCCTAAACAGGAAACAGCTAGGATAGGCTGGAAATGGCAGGCTAGCTCACAAGGCCCTGGTGGTACTGCTGTCCCTTTTTCAATACCCTAGCACCAGTATTTCTGAAGTGTGAAATCAGGTGTAAGTATGCCCAGGCTCTAGGCACCTGACTGCCACAGCAGGGCTGAATGGCCGGCAAGTCCAAGGAGATTGAGCTGATTTGAAGTCCAAAACTTATTAGTAAGGATTGACAGCACTGCGGTGCGAAGAGTTCCAGGTCAGGCCTCAGGTGGGGGAAGAAAATGCCCAGGTGACCCAGGCAGGCTCTGCCTTTGGGTCTTTGCTCTAGTTGTTGACTCTGCTTGCAGCACCTACCCTAGATATGTGCAGGGCTAATGACCTCCTGTCTATAAAGGCTTTGCTCAAATGCCATGTTCTCAACAAGGACTACTACGACCTCTGCCCCAGCACCTCCAATCTACCTCCCCCCTTCCTGTTTTTGTCCCCCAGATACCTTGTCCACCTTTTAACACACTATATAATTTACTCACCATTAATTTGCTGTGTTTTGTGTTTACCCCAGTACCTGCCCCTGGCCACCCATCTCCCCCGAAACATGAACACAAGATCCACAAGGGCAGAGATCTTGGTTTTATTAACCGGTATATTCTGAGTACCTGGAAGAGAGCCTGGCACATAGTAAGGACCTTAATAAATATCTGTTGAATAAATGAGCAAATGAAAGCTACATGAGATAATGTAGCAAAACCTAAGGGTCCTGGGGCTGGCAGAGTCCTTATTGCTCATCTGGTCTGACCCTTCATTTCATGGACAAGAGAAAGTGACTTAGCCAAGACCACAGAACAACTCAGCTCTGGGTTTTGACTGGAGCTGGACCACCTCCCTGCCAGGCTAGTTCTCTTTTAACTGTCATCAAAGTATAAGGACTTGAGTATTCATCCTTTATTTATTGATAGGGGCCCAGAAAATAATTGTGCAAAATTCCTACTTTGTCTAGATCAGGGGTTCTTAACAAGGGGTCCATGAGCTTACATTTAAATTTAAAAATACATTATTCTTGTGGGAACATGGTAGTGTGAATGTGATATATTTATTAAATAATACACAGTATAGTGTGGACTTAAGAAGGGGTCTGTGGTTTTTACCTGACTGGCAAAGTGGTCCATGGAACAAAAAAGGTTAAGAACTCCTGGTCTAGGATTGAAGGTGCTGAGGTTCTGTGAGGAAACCCTAAAAACCAGTGCTAGGAAGCTGGCCTTAACTTCCTATTGGTCGCATGAATTGGTAGAAAGAGAACATGTTCTTAAGTTAGATTGGGTTCAAATGCAGATTGCTAAATTAGCTACACACCGGTCACTGCTCAGAATCTTAGCTTTTACAATTGTAGAAATGGAGGCAAATGCGACTCCATCCCCGCCCCAGCAGGGGAACAAGGGGCATGGAGCTTCAGCCTTCTCTCCAGTCGACTACAGACGGTCTTGGCCTGCATGGCTAGGATTACTGCACACGGCTGAGGCTCCCTCCCCAACCCTAGCAGGGGAGAAAGGTGAGAAGCTTCATCAGCTCCTAGGGCAACACGGGCAGCTTCGGTTTCATGCCTTACAGTACCAACTGCACCCTCAGCTCCTACTATGCAATCAACAAAGGAGAAAGGCCAAGAAACAGGTGACAAGCAGCTGAAAAAAATTCAGAAGGCCTAAACACGAGCCATTATAAAGTTCCAAAATAAGTCGAACCAAGTATCAAAGAGGGGCTACAGCACAAAGCCAATCAAATAGAAAGCCCTAGACTAAAGAGAGGCTGAGCCCAGAATAAATATATCAAGTAAATCAGACGCCAAGACACCAACAAAAATTATAAGCCATACCAAGAAACAGGAAAATACAGTCTAGTCAAAGGAACAAATTAAACATCCAGATGAAATAAAGGAGTTGAGAAAACTAATCACAGATTTTCAAACAAATCTCCTTAATAAATTCAATGAGATGACTAAAGAGATTAAGGATATTAAGAAGACACTGGGTGAGCACAAAGAATTTGAAAGCATACATAGAAAAATAGCAGATCTTATGGGAATAAAAGGCACAATAAACAAAATAAAAATACACTGGAGGCATATAAGAGCAGATTTGAAGAGGCAGAGGGTCCAGAAGATAGGACCTCTGAAAGTGAACACATGAAAAAACAGATAAAATTGAACAGGGTCTCAGGGAACTAAATGATGGCAAGAGATGAGCAAACATATAGGTGTCCCAGGAGAAGAGAAAGGAAAAAGGCAGAAGGAATATTTGAGGAAATAACTGTAGAAAATTTCCCAACTCTATTCGTGTCCAAGTAAATCTGAATAGATCTGCTCCAATACACATACAAATCAGAATGTCAAATGCTAAAGATGAGAGAATTCTGAAAGCAACAAGAGAAGAGATTCATCACATAAGATGGATATTCAATAAGATTAAGTGCCGATTTCTCATCAGAAACCATGGAGGCAAGAAAACAGTGGTAATGATATATTTAAGACACTGAAAGAGAAAAACTGCCAGCCAAGAATCTTATATCCAGCAAGATCATCTTTTAAAAATGAGGGTGAGTTTAGAATATTCACAGATAAACAGTAACTGAAAGAGTTTGTAACCAAGAGACCAGTATTTAGTATTCAGGAAATACTAAAGGGAGTGCTACAGTCTGAAAAGGTAAAACATGAGACAGAGGCTTAGAAGAAAGTTTAGAAATTAAGATTATATCAGTACAAGTAACTCAAAGTGTGAAAAGCGTGGGGAAAATACGATATGAATGATAAAACCCAAATGTCAAAATGGGTGAAATAAGAACTGCTTTCACAATAATAACATTGAATGCTGTAAGATTAAACTCCCCAATCAAGATACAGACTGGAGGGATGGATAAGAAAATATGAGCCATCTATATGGTGTTTACAAGAGACTCACTTTAGACCCAAAGATACAAATAGAATGAAAGTGAAAGGCCGTGAAAAGATATTCCACACTTACAGTAACCAAAAAAACAAAACAAAACAAAACAAAACAAAATGAAAACACCACCACCAACAACAAAAATAAAGCTGGAGTGCTATACTTATATCAGTTGAAACAGATTTTAAAAGCAAAGCTGCTATTAGAGACAAGAAAGGACATTATTAATAAAAGGGGTAATTCACCAGGAAGAAATAACAATCATAAATGTAAAAGCACCTAACTAGGGCCTCAAAATACACTAACAAAAATGAAGGGAGAAATAGATGTCTCTACAATAATAGTTGGAGACTTCAATACACCACTCTGAGCATTGGATAGAACATCTGTGTAGAGGATCAATAAAGAAACAGAGAGCTTTAATAATAAGATAAATGAAGTAAATCTAATAGCCATATACAACACACTGCACCTCAAAACAGCAGGATATTCATTCTTCTGAAGTGCTCATGAATCTTTCTCCAGGATAGACCATATGTTGGGTCACCAAAAATAGATCACAATAAATTTTAAAAGATTGAAATTATACAAAGCATTTTCTCTGATCATAATGGAAAGAAGCTAGAATCAATAGCAGGCAGAAAAAGGGAAAATTCATGAATATATAGAGATTAAATAGAATCTTAAATAATCAGTGGGTCAAAGAAGAAATTAAAAGAGGAATCAGAAAATATCTTTTTTT
>PVKH010043416.1:0-10736 GCA_004027955.1 Chaetophractus vellerosus | reverse complement strand
TCACTTTTTAAATGTATTAAAATTTCAACGAGCTGCTACTTTAATTTCAGTTTGGAATGCTTATTTTTTATTTTTTTCATGGTAGGGGAATTTAAAATATTAAAGTAACATAAATGTGCATATTTATAGTACATAATAATTGTAACATTGATCATAGTTACTATATTTGAGCTGGTCATTTTTTATTTTTCAATACTTATTTTGAATAACAATCAAAATCATAAAGTCTTTATACTAGTAGTACTGTATTTTACACATATCTCATCTAATTCTTACAAACATGTGTTAAGTGATATTATGACTATTTGAAAACAGACAAATGCTTCTTTAGTAGAAGAAACTAGAGTTTACAAAGTTTAAGTAATGCCACACAGTTAGGAAATGGCTGTCAGGAAGTAATACATGTTTTTCTTGTTCCAAAGACTAGGCTAACATGAAATGGTATGTCACAGTATTTTAACCATAGTTTTATGTTTCTCAGAAGAGCAAGTACTATCTATTATACATCATTTCTTATTCAGGACATAGTAAAATACTTGGTACTTTATTTGTTCAATAAATATAGGTTAAAATGTAAGCATGTAAACTTGAATGCTCAGATGAATGAATATATTTGTGCACGAATCATGTTGGATCAGCCTTTTCAGTTTATGGAAACATTTCTGATATTGTTAATCTGTCGTATTTTAAGAGTGATTTTTGTTAACCCGATCACCTTATATTTAATACAGTTCTATCATAGTAACTGAATGAGATTTGCAAACTGAATATAAAAATTTTTATCTAGACTCTTAGAGCAAACAAGACAGCAAAACTCCTAACTCTGACTATGCAAATTCTATTGAATGCAAACTATAAACATGGCTTATGATTGTTGAATTTCTCTCAATTACATAGAATGAGAAAAGTTATAAACTCACGTATCAATTCAAAATTATTTAACGGTATTGCTACAGATTAGATTCTTATTCTTATAAAATAAAACATTTCTCTACTTACTATACTAAGACAAGGAAAAAATGGTAAGAGGAATATTTTACATTTAGGTAAATAATATTCTCTAGAAAAGTGTTTAGAAGATGTAGATACGCCATCTAAATTTATTAAGCTTGTGCACATTTTTAGTGATTAAAAAAGCATTTCTTAGAAAAATCTTCTTCCTCAAATTGAGGTTACTGTTTGCCATGCTTCTCAATTGCCTGAAATTATAACAAATGTGTTTATAAATTGCACTAGATAAATATTACAGGCTTTATTTTTAGCTACATGAGTGCTATGAAAATGTCACTGAAGTGTCCTTCACTAGAATACTTCAAAAATCCTTAGAAGATGTTTCTGCAGTCACCAATCCTAGAGAATTATACTAGACATAATTATAGGTGTGTTCTGGCCACTATCCTTTATGTTGTTGCTGACAACTTTGGTACTCTGATTTTAGCCTAACTCATACCACACTGCTCTAAGATGAAAAGCCTCACTCCATGGTTTCAGTCTAAACAGTGGCAATTCTGCTGGAGATAACTTGTATTTTCTCTTGTTCCAAATGTGAAACGGTCTTCGTGACTATTCCTCTCTCTTTCTCCAGGTTCCTTCTCTCTTAGGTCAGCCCAAGGCGCTGACCACTCCTATTTTTTCCTGTGTTGAGTAGAGCGAAATACCCAGCGCGGTGAATGCCAATCACTCTTACTTACTGCTACTGTCTTTTTATATAACCAACTTCTTCTAGGGAAGCAGTTCATTCTTTATCTAAATCCAGATATTTTTTCAAAAAGATGACACTTTGTCTCTGGTATAAAATATTTTCGGATTAAAAAGAAATTATCCCTAATATATGGAAAGTCTTTGTGGACTGATGTAGAGATGAGTAGCCTTCTTTTTTTTTTTTTGTTTTTACAAGTCTATTGTATTGATACATATTAATAAAGCATACAGCTCATCCAAAATATACAATAAATGGTATTTTGTATAATAACATAGTTGTACCTTCATCACTTCAATAATTATTAGAGCATTTTCATTATTTCAATAATAATAATTATAATAAATAAAAAATAGACAAGAAAATTCTTCACCTCTAAATCTGTCTCTGTTTCCCCTGCTGTACTTAGCTATTTCTGACTATTCTTGCACATTTATTTATTTATTTATTAAGAAGTTTTATTGAGATATATCCATGTGTCATACGAGGTATCCAAAGTGTATGATCAATGGCTTTTAGCATAATTGCAATGTTGGGTATTTATCACCACAAAGAATTTTAGAACCATTTCATTACGCCAGAAAGAAAAACTCCTATGATGGAATTGGATTGGTGGTTGTGGGAAGGCATACTAAGAGATTAGTGGTCTTTTAACTGAAAATGTATATTTCTAACGTGGATCGTGTCTCTGCGTGTGTGCGCGCCCGCGCTTTTAAAACCTTTCCCAGAAATCTTTGGGGCATTACAAGTTAGTTGAAATGTAGAACAGTTTTCATATCTTTCCCCTCTCTGTTGCTCTCCCCTCCAGTCCCACACTCTTTAAAAAGGCTCATGGGAGAGGTGAGATTTTTTTTATTATGCCAAATTCCTTATCTCCCAAGAGAGTAGAGAAAGATCTGTCTCTTTTGACCTTTCAGTGGTTTGGGGGGACATTTCTGTAAACGAAGGGCTGGTTGGAGGCATTTGTTCATAGGAGGAATGATTTCCAGCACTTTCCCTCATACTCTTTATTACCACCCACCTCAAATTCTTTATTTTCCATGTTTCAGAAAAACATCTTTCTTCCTTTGTGGATGTCTCCATGCCCTTATTTGATGATTCCTGTTGGGTCCAGAAATAGATGAATAGGCTTTCTCCAATACTTTTACAAGCAGTAAAATATTTTAGAAAATTGATTGTCTGCCTCATTCATTACTATGTTTCAAGCAAATTAAACAATGCCTGGTTATAATAGACACCAAATATTAAATGAACAAATAAATGACTTGAATGGAATTCCCTAAGAGAAGGAATTGCATGATACAGATATTGATTGGTATCATGTACTAATCTAGTGATTCTCCATTAAAGAGACATATGACAAGTAGAGTCCAAAAGTGATGACATCCTCCGCCCCAGAGAAATTCTAAGCACTAATTCTCAACTTTTCCTCTGATTACCTACCTACCCTATCACATACTCATCAATCTCCCATTCTGTTGATAAAGACTTTGTCTAGGTCTGTTATTATCCTAAACTACATTAATCTCACACTCAAATTCCTTGAGCATCTTTCTCTGTCTCTTTCTACTTCTCTTGTTTTACAACATTTCATCTATTTTTCAATAATCTGTTGACTCTGTCATCCATCTATATTTAGAGAGGCAGCATATGATAGGAGTAAAGGCAGAGACTTTGGAGCCTGATTTCTGATGGTTTAATTTCTAGGTCTGCCATTTACTAGCTGTTTGAAGTATGGTAATATCTTTGTGCCTCAGTTTTCTCAAAAGTAAAATGGGGATAATAATAGTATGCATGACATATAATAATTAAATGATTTAATGCCTATAAAAAATTTAAAATAGGGTCTAAGATAAATCAATAATGTTAGCTGATTCTCCTTTCAATTATCTGATGTCATTCATTGTAAATTGTTTCTTCTTATTTGTCCCAGGGTTTGGGAGGATTGCTGGAATATCTTGGTATGGCTTTCACATTTCTTACAAATGTTTATAACAGTCATAACAATATTAAACATATCTATACATAATGTGCCAAACCTTGTGTAAAGTTTGCTGCCTTGTGTGAAGTTTCCCATTTAATCATCAAAAACACTTTATTAGTCAGAAGGAAATTGATGCTTATATAACTAAGTTAATGATGTATCTGAAATTTAAACAAAGATGTCTTAATAAATATATACTTAAATCTATGTATAGAACTACCATATGACTCAGCAATCCCACTACTAAGCATATAGTCAAAATAATTGAAAGCAGGGACTCAAACAATTTACACATCAATGTTCATAGTAGCATAATTCACAATTTCCAAAAGAATGAAACAAACCAAGTGTCATCAGCTGATGAATGGATTAATAAAATGTTGTATAACATACAATTAAATATTATTCAGCTACAAAAAGAATTGAGGTCCTTATACATGTGACAACATTGATGAACCTTGAAGACATAATGTTGAGTGAAATAAGCCATGCACAAAAGAGCAAATATGGTGTGATCTCACTGATTTGAAACAATTAGAATAGCAAACTAATAGAGTCAGAATCTAGAATCTAGGTTACTAGGGAATGGGGTGGGAAAAGGAATTGGAAGTTAATGCTTAAAACATAATTAACAGCATTGGAATATATACATCTGAATGTGATTTTGTTAAGCAAGTAAATTACTTAATATATCTTATTGAAAATATCATTGCTTTGGTTTAAATGTGCCTAGGAAATTATATTTTCTTATGTTTGCATTAAAAAATCAAGAAAAATATGTTGCATAGAGGAAAAATGCACTTAAGCATATTAATATGTGCTTAATATAACATTTTATTAAGTTAAAAAGTGAAAACCACATATTAGGGATATTACAAAGATCATTTCTACACTGCAATGTATTTTGGACATATAACCTGCAAGTTCCTTCCAACATTACGGCACTATGGTTGTAACCCAATTTGTATAGAGGTTCACGTAAGCTTCAATCAACCACTATTTTCAAAATATAATCATTCAGCAAAAAGTTTATATAGCAAGTTGGATTAAGATAAAGTCCTTCTTTATCATTCCATAGTATAGCTATGATTAAGTGCCAATGCAGGGGCTGGCTGTAGCTCAATTGGTAGGGCGCTGGTTTACCACATGGGAGGCCCCGGGTTTGGTTCCCGGGACCTCCTTGAGCGGGCAGACCGCCTTGAGAAGGCAAGCCGCCGTGGGCAGGGCAAAGACTCCGCGGGCAGGGCAAAGCCGCTGCGGGCAGGGCAAGCTGGCACGGGCAGGGCAAGCCCCCATGAGCAGGCAAGGCCGCCCGCGAGCAGGCCAGGCTGCCCAGGAGCAGGCAAGGCTGCTGCACGGTGAGCTGACTCGGTGGGTTGCTGCAATGGGGGGAAGAGACAAGCAGACACAGAAGAACGCAAAAATGAACACAGCAAGAACAAGCAGAAAGGGCGGGGATATATAATAAATAAATAAATAAAAACAAAAAAAACTCCAATGCATTGACAATCAGTATATTTATTTATATATTATATCTATGTCTATCATCTATCTACATATATCTATTTACCATCTGTCTATCATCTTGATTGTTTAGTTATTATAGCTGAATATGTTTTTGGTTCATAAATGAATATATTTTTAAAATTACTTCCTTTTGTCCATAGGGTTTAGTAATTTGGCTTTAATAATATGTTTACAAAATACATATTATCGACATTATCACTCTACAGAATTTTTCTTCCTAAAGTTTGTGTCACAAAATACATCTGCAAACCTTTGGAAGTTCACATAGAACATTACCATATAGAAAACTTTGAGACGTTCTGCAAAGAAGAAATATTCTATCCCTTTATTTCAAACACTACTTGACCTTAAGACTGTTTTAAAGTTTCACGATAAATGGCCTTGGAACTCAGGGAATTTTGTTTCAGATATTTGTTACCAGAAATATGTTGTAATAATTTATTAGCTTTAATATTATTAATGTGTTAAGTACATGACCTCAGTTAAAATTGTAATTTTGAGTTTTAATGATGTAGTTAAATTTTCATTTTAATTTTTACTCTTCGGTGTATTAAAATATAATAAAGGTAAAGTGTTTGGACTGAGTAAAAAAATCGCGGAAGGATCATAGTTTTCAGGGTATAAAACTACAAATCATTAAAGCAGTGAAAATTATGTTAATATAACAGCATAAATTATAGATATTTCATATACTTCAAAAACAGTCACTGTGTGTAGAATTTTAAAACAGAGCATAGCAGCATTTTAACGTAAAATCTATGTTTTTTGAGTTTATGATAGATATTACATATTAAAAAGATCATATACCTATCAATTTTTAGTAGACCTCCTGGTTCCCAGGTACCAATGCCCTTTTATTACATAGAAAAGTAATAAATTCACCATTTATTTTTACAGCGTTGTTCTTACCCTCTTGTTGAAAATCCTGTAATAACTACACATAAGGCAGTACCTTGACAAGGAGAATGCATATTTTTTCTCAAGACCATTCACTTCTTGTGGTCATTTGATCCATAACTGGGGTCAGATCTCAGCCTGCTTCAGGGTGATTAGTACAAACTTTCAGCATGGAGGACAAGGTGTAAACTCCAAAATAATTGCAAATATGATCATATTTAGTTTTATGACTTAAAATGTTTTCTATATGCATTTAATTCCCAAATTTTTGTTTTAAGCCTGTCACTCTCTCATCATATCCAATTGTTCACACAACATCTCTACTTGGGTGTTTATTAACCTTCTCAAACTTAACATGTCAGGAATGAACTGCTTATTTTCTCTCCCAAACCTGTGCCCCCTACAATCTTTCCAGTATTAGTACAAGAAAACTTTCCTTTTCCAGTTGGTCAGAAAAAGAAGAAAGGAAGGAGGAGAGGGAGGGAGGGACGGAGGGAGGGAGGAAAAGAGAAAGAAGAGCACATGAATTCATACTTGGCTCCCTTCTTTCTCCCTTACCTCATCACTAATCCATCCTTTCCACATCACATTCAACAGAACCATACATTCCTATAATCCTAGTACATGTCACTACCATCATTTTTTCCCTGAATTTTTATAGTATTCCTGCTAGTTGGTTTCCCTGCTTCCACCATTTCTCTCTTTCAGCCTGTTCCCACCTATAGCCAGAATAATACTTTTAAAATGTCAGACAGAGAAGGTGACATCATCAGAATGACAACATGAGACACTCCATAGCTTCCTCCTCCCACAGAATCTTTAAGCAACAAATAAGAACTGGCAGAATCATGTCTCTCAAAGCTTCAGAAAATGGTTAAAGTGCTGTAGTAACAGAAGACCACAATAGAACAATAACAAGTAAAGAGATGGAATCAGTAATGAAAAACATCACAAAAAAGAAAAGTTCAGGAAGAGTTGGTATCACAGGGAATTGTATCAAACATTTAAAGGAGAATTAGCATCAAACTTTCCCCAAACTCTTCCAAAAAATTAAAAGGGGAAAAGACTTCCTAATTCATTCTATGAGGAGAGAATTACCTAATGCCAAAACCAGATAAGATATCGCAAGAAAATAAAATTATAGACTAATATCTCTTATGACTGTAGATGCAAAAATCCTCAACTAAATATTAGTAAATTGAATCTAAGTGGAATTTATATATGTATAAGTATATATAAGAAATCATCTAGAGCTAATAAATGTATTCAGCAAAGTGGTGGCAAACAAGATCAATACACAAAACCGAGTGGTGTATATATACACTAGTAAGGAATAATCCCAAAGGAAATTTCTCCATCTCCAATAGCAACTAAAATAATAAAATATATAGGAATAAATTTAACCAAGGGCTTATATGCAAAAAACTATATATTATTACTGAATGAAATTTGAAAAGTCCTAAATAAAAGGAAAGATATTCCATGATCATGGATTGGAAGACTTAATGTCATTAAGATGTCAATACTACCCAATGTTATTTATAGATTTAATGTAATCCCAATCAAAATTCCAATAACCTTCTTCTCAGAAATGGAAAAGTCATTAATCAAATTCATATGGAAGGGCAAGGGATCCAGAATATCTAAAACCATCTTAAAAAATAAGAGCATTTGGAGAACTCAAACTTCCCAATATCAAGACAAATTACAGAGCTTACAGTACAAAACAGCAAGGATACTGACATGAGGACAGGCATATAAACCAATGCAATAAACCTGAGTGTTCAGAAACAAATCCTCACATTTATGGTCAATTGATTTTCAATAATGGTACTAAGTTCACTCAACGGATAAAGCATAGTCTTTTCAACAAATGGTGCTGGGAAAACCGGATATCCACATGCAAAAAATGAAAGTGGAAACCTACTTCACATCATCTATTAAAATGAACTCAAAATGGATCAACAGCCTAAATATAAGAGCTAAAATGATAAACATAGTGAAATATTTTCAGGACCTTGTATTAGGCAATGGATTCTAAGACTTTACACAACAAACATGAGCAACAAAGATAGAAATAAAGTAGACCTCAACAAAATTAAAAAACGTTTGTGCCTCAAAGGACATTATTAAGAAACTGAAAAGATAACCCACAGAATGAAAGAAAACATTTGGAAGCCATATACTTGATAAGGGTTTAATATCCAAGATATAAAAACCCTACAACTTAACAACAAAAGGACAAACAGCCCCACTGAAAAATGGGCAAAGGGATTGAAGAGATATTTCCCAAAACAAATATACAAACAGCTAGGAAACAAATGAAAATATGCTCAATATCATTAGCCATTGGGGAAATGCAAATCAAAACCACAATGAAATATTACCTCACCCCCACTAGATTGGCTATTATCTAAAAATAGAAAAAAAAAACAAGTGCTGATGAGGAATAGGAGAAATGGGAATTATCAAATATTATTGGTGGGAATGTAAAGTGGTGCAACCACTGTGGAGAATTGTTTGATTGTTCCTCAAAAAATTAAACTATCATATGACCCAGCAATTCCACTTTTAGATATATACTCGAAAGAATAAAAATCAGGGATTCAGACAGATATCTGTAATAATATTCATTGCAGCATTATCCACAAGAGCCAAAAGGTACAAGCAACCCATGTGTCCATGATGAATGGATAAACAAAATGTGGAATCTTATTCAGCCTCAAAAAGGAATGAAGTTGTGATACATGCCACTACTTGGATGAATCTTGAAGACATTCTGTTGAGTGAAATAATTCAGATACAAAGGGGTATTTTATGATTTCACTTATGAGACTGACGCGCTGCCTACTGCGCTAAGAGGGCATTGATTTCACTTATATGAAATAACTAGAATATACAAATTTATAAAGACAAAAGTAGAATACAGGTCACCAGGGGTAGACAGCAGAGTTAATGGGGTTTAATGCATAATGGGTACAGACTTTCTTTTGTGGTGATAGGAAAGTTCTAGTAATGAAAGCTGTTGAGGGTAGCGCAATATTGTGAAGGTGATTAATCCCACTGAATTGTATGCTTGTGAGTGGTTTTAGGAAAGTTGATGTTTCAACTGTCTCACAATTGAAAGAGAGAGACCAAAAAGTCAATGACAATTCAATGCAATATATGATCCTACACTGAATGTAATAATGGAGGAGAAAATGTCTAAAGGACATTATTAAGACATATGACAAAAAATTGAAATATGGACTGTAAGTTTTATGTCAATATAAATATCTTGTACTAGATAACTGTATTTAAGGTGGTTACATAAGTGAATATCTTTGTTTTTAGGAAATATCCCCAGATAGATATGGATAGAGATAGATGATTAGATAGGTAGATAGACAGACAGACAGATAAAGAATGATATGGCAAATCTGGCAAAATGTTGCAAATTGGTGGATTTGGGAATTTGGGTAGGGATATGTTAGAGTTCTCAGTATGGATTTTGCATTATTTTTGCAATGTCCTATAAGTTTGAAATTATTTTGAAATAAGTTTTTAAAAATGTCAAACAGCTCATGTCTTTCTTTGGCTAAAAGCCATTCTTTGTTTTTTCATCCTCCTTGTAGTAAAAGACTTTGAAATGGAGAGAACAACCTACACAATATGCACTCCTCTAACCCTTCAGGATTGCTAATTTAGCCAAATAAAGCAAAAGAACAACAACAAAAAATTAACAAATCAGAGTGCTCAGTTAAATTTGAATTACAGATAAACAACAATTTTTTTTAGTGTAATTAGTCCCAGTCAATATTGGGGATATACTTAGACAAAAAGTATTAAGTTTATCTGAAATTCATATTTAACTGTATGACCTTGGTTTTATCTGGTAATCCTGCCCCACTCCACCCACCATCCCTGCCCCATTCCAAAATAAATTTAACTGACCTCACCTCTTATTAATCTCTTCCTTGGCCACTTTTGGACTCTAGTCTAACCACAGTTTCTATGATGGGATTATTGTCCTCTTTCCTACATCATATGATTGTAACATTTTCGGGTTTGAGTACATTGAATATCTGTATTTCTAAACAAGACAACCCGTATACTGTTTTTAACTGCAAATAATGCCTAAGATCCTGTTTTTAATGTTCTTTGTGCCTTAACAAAAGCTTTTTTTGTGTGCTTGGATTTTTAGTACCTATGAGTCTTTTAAGATTTCTTCGGATCTTTCCATACATTAAGTACTTTGTTTTAATCTTTATCATCACTATCATCATCATTATCTTATCATGAACAGTCTAGTACCTAAATATATTAGATTACCTAGATTATAAATATCTAGAGGCTTATAATTACCTGGATTATCAATATTTTTTTCATATTTGAATTTAAAAATCAAGTTCCAATTGAACTCTTTTTCAGATTAAAAGAATGATAGCCACAGGGCCCGGCTAGATAGCTCAGTGGATAAAGAGCTCGCTGGGAAACCACATGGGAGGCCCTGGGTTCAGTTCCCGGGGACCTCTCCTAGCGGGCAGACCGCCTTGAGAATGGCAAGCTGCCATGGGCGGGCCGGAGCCGCCGTGGGCAGGGCAAAAAGCTGCCACGGACAGGCAAAAGCCGCCACGGGCAGGGCAGGTC